>CM042011.1:1957500-1963542 GCA_023525715.1 Cichorium intybus | reverse complement strand
ACTTAATGACAGCCTACTATCATAACAAAAACATGTTAGGTAAAAGGTACAAAGTGTGCCGCCTTGTCATTTTTTCTGATTTTTAAGCCGGAGGGACATCGAGAATAGCAACGAAATTCATTTGTCTGTGGACCGACTGGCACCTGTAAATACAAAAATGAAACTTATGTAAAAATCAAATAAGGCATAGAATGCAGTATCTAAAACCATATCCATATCTGTATATACAAAACTTACACTAATAAGTAAGTATACAGTTATTCAATTAGGAGATGAAATGTAAAAAATTTAAATATTTTTTGAAATTTGGTCCTTTTCTTTCCATAATACCCAGGTTTGAAAAAATATTTCCTATAATACCCTTTTGCTTATTAGATTAGTTCAGAATCGAATATTCTTTTCAAATTTGGTCCCTTTTAAAAAATCGGAATTGGTTATCATCTACACAATCAAAGCATTCAAAAACATGCATTTCAACAAATAGAATATCTTCTTCATTTCAACAGATCAAGAAAATAGCAGGTCTAAGGTTAGGGACCAAAAATGTAAACTACACATGTAATTATGTAGTACCCGCGCAATGCGGCGGGCGGCAATTAATTTCATTTACATTAATTGTATCCGTACGGGATTAATTTCATTTTGTCAGACCTTGAATAATCACTTTCGATCAATAGTTCCTTTCGATGTATAGTTTCGTTTTAGTGAATAGTTTTTTTTAATAGTTTTATTTCACAGAATCTAATAAAACAATAAGGTTTGGTAAATGGTGAAAGGGGAAGGGAATGCACGTGGCATTTTGTACAGTTTATTTTCGTCTAGTAATTTATATTCGACGTGTGGTGAATAGGTTTCCATTGATTATAGTTTTTCGTACAGATGCAAGGCGGCAGGGGGAGGGGAGGGGGATAGTTCGTTTCGATGAATAGTATTCATTTGAAGATGAGGTTCTTTTCAACGATTAGTTTATTTTCATCAATTATGTTATTTCAGAAACATCTCATTATTCCAAAAAAGAAAAAAAAAAAAAACAAATGATGCATAGGTAAGATATAAATTGTAATTTTTATTTTGTAATTGATATTTTTGCAATGAGAAATGTAGACTGTTTTCTAATATTTATTTGTATATGTTTTACAATGACTAATCGGTGCAATTTACAATTCAGTAATGTCATTTTGTTTAATCAAATGGTTATTTATGAAAAATTTGGTGTCTTGGCTATTTTCTGCCATTATAATGTCATTTTTTAAAAAAACATTATTGTACAGGTAGGTTACTCATAAACTTTTGGCTTTTAAGGGTTGATTTTATAAAATTGTATAATTTATGTATTACTAATATCATTATTTGAACTGTTGCTTGTTTAGTCATTATACCACCTGCTATCAGAATGTTACCAGTGTATTTTTGTCCGAATTAGTTTGTCAAGCAGCAGAATGTCCAGAATTGTGAGATCCTCAACTTTTTTAGAAGCTGGGGCATTTTCCACCACAAACCCACCAAACTGAACACCAATTAACACCCACATGACGATAAAGCTAACAGAACTAAATCAAGTCACCATTAGACCACCTGCTAGCTATAATGTAAGCACGGGTATTTTCGTCCAAACATAATTCAAGCCAAGCAGCTAACTCAGTTATACTCCTGTGAACTATAAAGTTTCAGGGGCATTTCTGTCCACAAACACCCAACAGCCCGCACACCAATTGGAAGAACCAGATAACACCGTAAATGACCAGAAACTACCGGAAACTAAGCGAGTCTTTCAGGGGTAATTTTGTCAAGCTGCAGAAAGTATAATTAACTTCAAGTTTATAAAGTAAAAAAAAGAGCTTGCTGCGTTTTGTTTATACATCAGAAAACAACAAAACTAAATAGAACAAAAAATTTATCCAACAACCCGTCCGCATCTTTCCATAATATTTTTATACAATACATTTTCAATCATACCAAAACATCCATCAAGCAGTTAGATAACAAACATAAAAGAAAAATGTATACTACTCAAGAACACAATATATTTCCCTTATACTCTAAGCAAACATAAAAGAAAATCAAAAAATTATGTTACCCACAGAATCGCATACACTCAACAACTATTTAACTTGGTGTTGTTTTGCATGACCCTGAACAAAAAGGGTAAATGGTCAAAAAAGTTATCAACTAAAACGAAAAGGGCACATGGTCAAAAAAGTTATCAAGTAAAGATATCTCATATCCAATGAAAACAACAAATCCCATGTCAGAGAAAATAAGTACTTGATATTTGTGAAACATGTACAACTTGGTATTCAAACATGATATTAAAGCATGATATTAAAGAAACATGTACAACTTGGTAATTCAAACAATCTTCCTTGTTATGTGTAGGGCAAAAGGATATAGAAATGTCTTTGAAAATTAAAAAAACATCTCACTGGGCATTTCACCAAACATGTTATGTGCATCTCATCAAAAATTTATTATCAAATGTCTAAAATCACACACATATTCCGAGCATGTAACATGAGATTTAATGGTAAAAGCCATTGTATAAATTATAATATCACAGCAAAATGAAGAAATTACCTGGCTGTACGGAAATTACATTAAACCAACAAATAAGCCAAGATCACCACCTTACAGACTTGAACCAACATGCAATGGATCGAAAACGAATTCATCATAAAGAGTACCTATCAAGCTTGACCATCAAATGAACTATTCCGCCTGATCAATCTCAAAAAACCATAAAACAGCAAGGTTGAGCACTTTTATTCCTTTTTAGCACATTGAATATTTGGACCCTGCATTCCAATCTTGTGAAATTTAACCAGAGAATATGCAAAAACCAAGTGTCAAGGTTTTAGGTAGCAGCTTGACCAGAGACATGTTTCTTTTCCCAATTAATTCCAGAAAAAAAGGTAACATTGACGGTTAGACAAACCATAAAAACTAAACATTTTTATCATCCATGAGCACCAATACCAATTTTGCTTCTTCATCCTGCTTCTTCGCTTATTCAGGGTTCTAAACATTCGGCTTCAACGAATTGAAATGGTTTTGATATTATAATTACTACATTTGATTTAAAAACCATAGTAATGAAGCTTAACCCCAAAATATTGATCATGAAGCTTCTTTACATCAGAAAACACACAAAGATACATGCCCTCTTACCTTCTTTACCCCAAAAAAACTCTGATCTTGAGACTTTCCTGCATAACAAAATCATAGTATTAAACATCAGTCAAAATCTAACTGAAAATAGGACTTTAATACCATTTTAATGCACGAGGTAATTACCACTTCAAGATAAGCAATTAATGGTAAACTGTAAACATACTCTCATTACCATAGGTTTCTGGAAAAAGAAAAGGTTCTTCCTCTGTGGCATTTTGTCGAGCACTTGGAGTGCATTTCTCTTATCAACCATCGGGTTCCTGGTGGCGGAGAACCTTGAAGCTTCAAGTTTCATAAAACAAAAACAAATTCAAACCTGGAAGTTTTGATTTGTTATTCAAAACCGTAAACAAAAACAAATACAAACCTGGAAGTTTTGATTGAAGCTGAAATAAAGAGCATGCCCCCACTTGTTGACCTGCAGAAGAAAACGAAACCTGGTTTAGAGCCTGAAAATACCTTATATAGTCAACAAACAAAAAACCCAGACTATTGTATGTATAGATTTGCGACCTACAACCAGGAAAAAAAAAGAGACAGAGAGCGATAGAAGGAGAACCGAGATTTTCGATTATCACATAAAAAGAAGATATAAAATGAGGTCAAAGGTCGTATTCCTCGGGGTTGTAGCAGAAGGTGGAGACGGCGGTTATCGATGGCTCTGTGTGACTTTAGTTTGAGTTTTTAGAAAAGAGAGGTGGTGCGACAGTTGTGCGGTATAGAGTTTCTGTGGTGTTTAGAGCATAGGAGTATGCAGTGTATTCGGTTGTTGTGGTGGTAGTATTGAGACGGTGTTGAGCGGTGATTCAAGGTTGCGAAAAATAGCTAGATCGAGAGAGATAGACATTTAAATTACAAAAAAAATGTACTCGGATTTGAAGGAACTGCTTTTGAATCTTCGAGGAACAACAACGACAGTGAGGGGTGGCGTTGAGACTCAATAGCTCCCAGCAACACGATTTTGGAATCTAAAACACAAGGAAACATATTTAAATTTCTAGATAGATCAAATAGACGGTGGTGGTTCCCTGAAGCAGAATCAAACCTGTAGTCAAATTCAGAGAAGCAAGCTCAAGCGCTAACAAAAATGATTATAACCGAATTCTAGGGTTTTTACGTTGCCTGTTAGAGAAGATAAAGAAGTTACCGATGGAAGGTAAGCGTGGTGGTGGTGCTAACCTGCGATAAAATCAGAACATTTTTGTGAAAGTTGGTGACTATGGCGGTGCTGTTGTAGGCAGAAGAAGATGAACATTGAAAGGTTGAAGGCGGAAGAAGGCGGATCAGGTGGAGATGCACATGTCCCATCTATCATATTTATGGAAAAGCCACAATTTAAGGAATTGGCTGCAACAAAAAGTCAGGCACGCGTAAATAAAGATAGAATATTTATGGGAAGCAGCACCCGGTTTCAAAATTTAGGGAGGAACTTCAAAACTTTCCAAATGTTGAAAACGTATTTCAAAAATTTTCAGCGCTCAAAAAGAAAATGCATCACTGGTTTGTACACAATGCTTTAATTTTAATACTTTGTGCTTTGGAATTGGTACTATCTTAAAAATTAAGACAATTGTACATAAATGTATTGTAATTTATATATGGTTTATAGTATAGTATAGATATATATATATATATATATATATATATATATATATATATATATATATATATATATATATATATACTAGTTGTAAGACCCGTGTATTACACGGGATGATATAAAAATATATAAATTATGAATATATATTTAAAAAAACAATACTATCGTGGTCATTTTGTATAATTATCAACAACTATGTAAACAGAGTGAAAGGAAGTTAGATACAACCCAATACAAAACCTAAAAATAAACTAAGCAAAAGAAAGAAAGAAATAAGGATTGAAGAACACAAGCATCAGTAATTTTATCAAAAAAATTGAACCTAAAACACAAAGATATTAAACCTAGTGAAGCAAACAATATGATTTAGGGCTAAAAGTCATCTAGCCAATACATCAACCAAAACAAAACAAACCTGGTTCAAGCAAAACAAAACGATTTAGGTCAAGAAATTGAAAAATAGAACAAAAAATCGATCAGGTTCAAGTGTTAATAACTAAAGTAGAGAGAAAATTACAAGCCAATACATCAAGCAAAACAAAGCAATTTAATGCTTAGAATTTTCTGATTTATGTGAGTTCTCTTCTATATTTCCAAATTTCTCCGGGTTTCTTATATTTGCAATAAAAAGAATTGAATAATTGTGGCAGATAAGTTAGGCTAGGAAAAATATAAATAAGAAAGATATTTTCAACTAAGTATTAGAATATAATATATTGTTTGTTTATTAAAATTAATACATTTTGTAGTGATATGTAACCACCAAATTATTTAAGTTACCAGAAAATATAATTCTATTTCTTAAGAAAAATATAATCCTAAATACAAAAAATTAGTTATTAAACAACACAAATACTATAGATTTCTCTTTACATAATGAATATATATGTAATGCTGCTATTACATATGGACAATTTTTATAATATCGCTATTCTCAGGGACCAAAACTATAATTATGCGAATTAAAAACTATAGGGATCAAAATCGTAATTATCTTAAAATAAAAACTATAACGACCAAAACTGCAATTATTACAAACTATAAACTATAAGGACGTAAATTGTATTTATTAAACATAAAAAGCATAAGGACCAAAGTTGTAATTATGCAAATTAAAAACTATAGGGATCAAAATTGTAATTATTCTAGAATAAAAACTATAAGGACCAAAACTGTAACTATCACAAACTATACACTATAATAGGGTAGAGCATGGGTCGGTTTGGGTCGGTTTTTGGCCAAAACCGAACCCAAACCGATAAAGTCGGTTTTTC
>CM042011.1:1687500-1952500 GCA_023525715.1 Cichorium intybus | reverse complement strand
AAAAGAAGTGTAATAAATTATAAAGAATTCGTAAATTTCGTTTATTTTCTTAAAGCTTCTAGCTCCAAGTTATAATATTTATGCTAAAGCTTCATCAGCAACCATATTAATTTGAATATCCGTTCATTCAACGATAAACGAAATGAACTAATTTGTAGCATAATATAAAAGTCAAATTTCAAAGAATAGTAACATATTACATTATTGCTACCAATATGATTGTTATTTTATTTTTTACTTGTAATAGTAACAAATTTCATTTTTTAACACATGATAGCAATCTAATTTCTTTTTCTAGTTGTTACAACACGTCAGTTATAGTTTTTACCTAAAATAGCTATGCACAAATATTTCTCTACTGATAAGCGCAAGCAAAGTACTTTAATCGTTACATGTTAATATCGGTCAAATCATCTCAAATATATTGGTATTATAGACAAGAAAGTGTGATGGTCAATCGCTTCCACGGGAAATTACCTATGAAAAAACTAAAACTATATTCTTAATATTTGTAAAGAGATGTAATTACACTAATAGTAAGTGGAAAAAATGTTATATTAAAAATAAAGTGTATCTTTTTGAAAAATACACTAAATTTTTTGGGGAAAATTAGGTCGAAAAATACCTGTAATCTAGCATAAGAAACCTCACAAATCTTCTTGGAGTTAAAAACCTCCCAATTTTGATGGTGAAATGACTTATATAACCTCCATGTCGCCTCAGGCGTGGTCATGTTCACGAACCCATACCCTACATTGCACTTGTTCCTGTCCAAATTCGTACATAAAATCACATTTAATTTTAATAAATAAATTAAATTACGAGTTAAAGATTGTTGGGAAGAATAAGGAAACGTACACAAAATCGATTGGTAGATACACAAAATCATACGAGGATAGAGGTTGGTCGCCACCCTCGTCCTCCACCTGTTCGTTGCAGTGAATGCAGTGGTTGTCCAACATGTTTAACAGCAGTTTCTGACTGCAAAAACAATTTCTGTTTCAAACATCAATTAATTTTTAATGAAATTGATTTGAAGTCGATATAAACCTGTATTTGTTTGGGATGTTCTTGATCATTACTGTCGTTCTTGAATCTCGAAAGCTTGAAATAACAGCATCTTCCTTAATCAAAAACCTTGGATCGCATTTTTCACGGATGTATCGTGATCCCTTCCATGGCTTATTCCGGCCACAATTACCGCCGCCGCCACCCACCAATCTCCCATGTTGCTCCGGCGGTTGCTCATGCTTATAAAAATTCTTCCCATTCTTTTTAAAACCATCACGCCGTGAATCTATTTTATCACCGTCACGGACACCATTCACAGCATAATCAACCACCCTATCTTTTCTATAGGGTGGCGGCGGAGGATTGTAATGAACAACATGCGGCGGCGGAAGAACTCCATTGGCACTAATGGGATTTGATTTATTTTGCTTGTGATGGTATTTATGCCCACCGGGACGACTGAACTCCACCACCACCTGCTTCCCTTTAAGTTCTTGGCCGTTGACGGAGGCGACGGCCTTCGCCGCATCTCGTGTGTCGTAAAACTCGACAAATTTCTGGTTATTCTTCAGTGGGGTATCCCTAATTTCCTTCACACACCCTACAAAGAGAATTAAAACATTTAATTTTAGAATAAAGTAAAACAAAAGAATCAAGAAGAAACAACAAAAATATCTTTATCATGAAGATTTGTTGTCAAAAAGATAGCGAAAGCGACCTGTCACAGTCAACAAATATGCTCAAATATTTGCCCAATGGCCTACACACTAATGAAAACAAATCAACTTATTGGTGTATTTTTGTAAAAATTGCAGGCCTTTACAGAACCGTGACTGTTTCCAAAAGTTTGAGGTTGCAAATGTTGGCTCCGAGTTGAAATTAAAACGGATAACCGTATCGTGAACTTAAAATATTTGAATCTGAATTACCAAAAGCTTCAAAAATTGGTCTAAGAATGGCGGTGGAGACGTCGGAATCCAAGTTGAGTATAACCACGGTGCCTTGGTTGTAACCATCGGGAAGTCCAGCGGTGACCGGGAAAGTAAACTGCGCCCAGATAGCGCGGCCGGAGACGAGTCCGCGCGCCGGTGGAGGGAGAGGAGGTGGATTGGTGGGATACACCATTAATCCTTCAAAATGTTTCCGGAGTCGGTACTGTTGTTGCATGTGTTGTTCTTGAATCTCGTTAAGAGCATCAGTCGCCTGTCGGAGATCGTAAAAATGGACGGTGACGATTCCGTCTCGTAATCTCTCCATCTGCACGGCTCTCACATCGCCGAAAACCTCCAATTCCCTCCGGACCGTCGATTCACTAGCGTCGGCGGGAACGGAGCTCAATAAAAGTGCACGGGTTGGAACCGTTGACGCTGGGGGAAGTATCGGGGATGGGCCTGGAATCATATAGGCCTCCGCAGTCGCAATCACAGGCGGAGGCGGTGGTGGTAGCGACGGTGTGTATGAGTAGTATACATGATGTGGGAAAAAAGGTGAAGCGGCGTTTGTGGTGTAGGGAAACCTTGGTCGGAATTCTTGCGCCGTTGGGTCTAAAGTAAGCGGAAACCGGACAAATCCGGCATCAGCCATGTTTGTTTAGTATCGGAGAAGTAGGCAGACAGTTCTGGAAAGCTGGTTTCCCGGCGGGAGAAGGTGAAAAGTTGGGGAAATCAGAAAAGACAGGGTAAGGATGTGAGCATGAATTCATGTGTGTATATAAGTGTGTCTCTTGAAAGGAACAAAAGGAGTTCGAGTTCTTCCATGACATTAATGGTGAAAATCTTTAGCTGTGTGTGGATTTCCATATATGAAAAAATAATAGAATTGTACGGTTCAGTGTTAGTCCTACGAAATTACACTTTTAGACATTGATATTTAAAGCATTACCCCATTGGTGCCGTTCCATGATCAAAATATTGTGTGACTATAATATAATTATTGCAAAATATAATGGTATCGTTATTTATTTTATTTATTAATATTCCCAAATTTTCTATAATGATAAAATACAATAATAAGCTTATATGCTTTATGTTTTTCTTTTTTTTCCTTTACGTGGGCTTTTTGTGATTTCGCCATTGTTATATCTTAATATTTATAAACAAACAACGTGAGGATTATGTTGTATTAATACGAAATTGTTACTAAATTTGATACGAGTCAATTGACAAGTTATATATAAAAAACCTAAGTAGCGATTCCTCATAAACAATAAAATTAATTATTATTCAATTACCAAAGAAACCTAGCAACCGGAAAAGAGAAAAACCTAGCAACCGGAAAAGAGAAAAACCGCAGAAGAAGTTATATATAACCAGGAAAGGAAGGGTTTCCTTAAAACGAGGAAACCAAATAAATAACCGGATAATGTGAAAAGACGGGCGCAGATACCAAAAACTGCCGTAATGATGAAAGACTGTACGGGTCTTGTCACCGAAGGCGGGAACTCAGACCAAACAAACCTCAGCCCTACACGTGTCCTTTCCATAAGTCTAGAACGTTACGGCTCCGCTGGGCCTGCACAATAACTACTAGACTGGGGGGACTTGATAACATATCATGGAATACAGACTGGCAGAGCTCCACCGGTCCAAAACCTTAAGCGCTGCCCTACAGCGCTGGACTTACTTAAACACGCCCCACGGCACCAGCAACCGCCCCCTGGGGCGCCACCTCCACAACAACTTTCCCGCAGAGCCAACAAGGCGACAACCTGCGAGAAAGCTGACACGAGCAGAAGACAAAAGGTGTACACGGCGCACTACCTGTGCTCCTCCCGTATGCCTCCTGCGCCATGATCGCGTACCAAGCGATCGCCCAATCATCCCTCGAACTCGCTGGAGGACTGACACCAGTGTCCCCAAAAGCGAGTTCAGCCTCAGGTATAAAACGACAAGGGACCTTCAGGTAACACCCAAGCTCTCAATACGACTATCTCTCGCCTTCCAGAGAAAATCACTCTCAATACCACACTGACTTGACCGTTGGAGCGTCCGCCCGGGATCACCTCCCGGAACGCGACTAACGGTTGTTTATTCAAAAGAAATCAATAAAGTTTTTTTTTTTTGTTGTAAGTTATTCAAAATCGTCAGGTCTAGATCGTTTAAGGTAATTTGCAAGTTTATTTATAACAGTACGTATTTTGTTAAATAAGCATGTTTGCATTTTTTTTTTTAAATTTATGTTATATAATGTATAATATGATTTAAAAGGCATCATTAACTTAGTTCGCCCGGAGCATAAAAACCAATGGACCGGCTCTCCGCCCAATTTATTGAACTCCCACTATGAAGCCTGTACTGTTCTTGTTCTCGACGTTGCTTGTTTTTAGCTAGAACCCCCCGTTAATAGTGGTGCACACTCGATCTAAATTTACCTTGTTTTGTCTTTGTTGCGAGTGTCCTTCTCAATTCGAAGGTGCTTCAACATCCATTTTGTAGTCCTCAAATTTTTGCATCATTCACTTGGAGAAATCTTTATAGGAAGGCGGCAACTTTGTGACGATTGTCCTCAGATTTTTTTCATCATAATAATTGGATATTTGTCGACTTTATGTCAAGTTCATAAGTATGGTTTTCAAAAGATGCACTCCAATTCTCCAAATACCACAATTAGAGGAAATGGTGAAATCCATTACATATCATATTAAATATAGAAAACTTGAAAGCTTACAACAAATTAAGCGCATCAGCAGAGCGAGTGAGACAAACCAAGAGGATGAAAGCAACAATTATATACACAAATTCAAATTAACCTACTTAAAATTCTTCCGACTTCAAGCATTTTAGAAGAGAAATATAATTATCTGATGGTACTAAATCGCCCATAGATTGTTTCCTTTTTTATGTTATGATTCATACCTTACATGTGAATTTAGGCCGGCCATTCTGAATTTCTGATATGGGATATAGCATTTACTTCGTTTGCTCTCTGGGTATGTTTTTTTATTGCTTGATGTCAACAAGTTACCATGGACTATACTTCGAGTTACAATGTAATGGTTCAATTTATGGATTACAATGTAATGATTCGGTTTACTACTCATGTTCCATTTAACATTTTTATCCCCAAAATTACAGCATCATCAATGTAGTTACATCAAGAGTTCATCGTCTAAATGAAAACATATATAAAAACAAAACTGAATCGTATATTTATAAAAGTTCACACAAATAAAAAAAACATGTATTTAATTTTTTTTACGTTCATGTTGTTGTGATATTCGTCACTTTTTTCATACACAGAATCGTAAATTTATGCATCAAATTAAAAAAATTTGTTACACAAGTTTATTTTATGTATACACTTAACAGATATCCAAATACATCGGAGTACTTTCTTTGTTGATTTATCGTTTCTCTTTCGTCTAACATCTTCAACCGCCTCGTTTTTTAAGCAATGATTGAGAACGCTGACATTTTTATCCTGAACTTACAAAGTGGCCATTGCAAAATTTTGCCACGGTTAAGCAATAAATAGGGTTATATCTAAAAAACGTAAATACAAAATAAACATCAAATAAATATGTGTATTTGATAAAACAAACAAGAAGGACACATATAATTCAATGGTAATAATTTTCTCAATAGTAATAATCTATCACATATAATTCGAATAAATATATGTATTTGATAAAACAAACAAGAAGGACACATATAATTCAATGGTAATAATTTTCTCATATGGTAATAATCTATCACAAAAACTCTAAACCTTGTTGGAGATGTTCTTACGATGCAAACAAAAAATAGTTTTAAAAATGCGTCTTCTTTATGTAGTAAATGATATTAATGTTGAAATGAATTCAGAAAAATGAAATATTTATATATTAATTGATTGAAAATCAAATACAATAAACACATGACTAAATGGTTTTAGGTTTTAGATAAAGTTGTCTAGATCGATATTGGATCGGGATTGAAAAATCCTATTAAAATAAATTGATATCCAAATTAGTAAACGTTGTATGTTTTTGCAGTATACATTATAACTCGATGTTTGTAAATACATCAATGGTGGAATCAACTTTAACCTATTAAGCAGCAAACGTAATTGTTGTAGATGCAAACTACAATTATAAGGAAGATCATTGTGACCATATACAATTAAAACATAAGATTACAAACGGCCTTAATATGTGAGTATGCCTTATTGAAGATTAATGGATGAAGTTGTGGTGCAGTATGAGGCTTTATGTAATTTGCAGTTCTCGATTTCAAGTTAAATGAACGAATTTGTGAGGTTCGAATTTAAGTTGATATGAACATTTTTAGGCTATATGTGAGACTTTTGAGCCAAAAATGACGAATTCTCATAGACTAAATACTAACGACTTGACTATAGAATAAAAGTTTTAAAAATGGAATAAGTCGAGATAAGATCTTAGGATCCTGATTATCTTAGGATCTGAATCAGGATCCTAAGATATCGATATAAATATTGCTTTGAAATTGGTCCTAGTTTGATGGAGATGTCTTTCGTTTCTAGAATCATTGAATCATAAAATTATGTTATCAAAATCAAAATTTTACAAACTTTAGTTTTAGGCAAATTTATGTTTATATAAACAATTATATACATAATCAATTACGTCCCGTTTTCGAGTTAAAATTTGAAGAGAAAGTGAGAGAAATGAAAGAAATGGAAGGGAATGAAATGAGATGAAAGAAATGGATTTTTCCTTTCTTCTCTTTTTTTTTCCATTCTTTTCCTTCCCCTCCCAATCATCCCATTTTTGGGGTGATTGATTTTAAGAGAAAAATGCTTAATTTTCCCCTCCCTTCCCTTTCCCTTATTAAAAAAACTGGAGAACACGCCTTACTATTCCTTCCTTCCCTTTCATTCCTTTAAAAAAAATAGAAAACACAACTTTCTTCCCCTTTCTTTCCCTTTTTCTCCTTAAAAAATATCGAGAACAACGCTATTATATAGACATACGAGTAATGTGTTCCCCAGTCCATTAACATATTATATTGGGTCCTACTCTATTTCCACATGTGTTGCGTAAAAACATTTTTCAAACTTCAAATTCAAAGCCCCCTTTTTATGCCCTACAAAAAGTAGGTGAAAGTGATGTCTTTTTCCCAAAAAAAAGCCTTTTTCTTATGTTACCTTCCAACATTTTTGTCATTTTGACCATTTTTATCCCTTTTTCCAGATAATGAATATTTTTTAATAATATTTCCTAACAAATATTCTTCATCTTCAGCTATATAGTTTAAATTCGTTAATTCTACTTCTTATGACGACGTAATCTATGTATAGAATTAAAAGATATTACCAAAATTAATTATTTAAAAATAGATAATTAATTATGATTAATTCATTTTTCTAAATTAAGAATATTTGATGTATAGAATTAAAAGATATTAACAAAATTAATTAATTTAAACGAGACATTTAACAAAATAATTAACATTTTATGTTATTTGCAAAATAACACTTTTATTTGGAACATCTAGAATACCACTCTAGATTCTGAAGTTGCACACTCGAGAGTATTATTTCGGACTCAACAACATTTATTTGTCAATTTAATATTACATACCCAATCCTCCGAACAATATATAATTGTTGAAAAGTTATTTGACAATTGAGTTTATAAAAACATCAATACCCACCTAAGGGTGGGGGAGTAGATCCCTCCCATCCCACTGAACCCACGCGCCACGTCAGCTTTTCTCTATTCTCTCACTTCCATTTTCCCCATCTTTCATCAATCTTTCACCAGTCTTTCACCCATGGAACCAGTACCCACTGAACCCACTGAACCCACAATGCAACATCATATATTTGATATTTAAATGTTTTAATTAAATGAATAAATTAATTTTAACACTTAATTTAATATTAGAAATAATAATAAAATGCACAAAATTTAAAGAAAATTCAAATTACATTTAATTAAAAAACACACCGGTACAAGAAATAAAAATCCTAAAAACGGAAATAAAAATCCTAAAGTTCACACCCATACATTTCTGCAATTTCCCGTTTCTTCCCAAAAACCAATGTCAATTTTGATCCGGTCAAATGATCATGAGATTTAAGGAAGAATTTTAAATTTTTTTGTTCACGAGACCTTTTGAGCGCTTCGATCTCTTGCTCAAGGAAGGCCGATTTCCTCGTCAATTCTTCCTCCTGTTTCTCCAAAACAGCCATTTTCTTTGCACGGAGGGTTTCCTTCTTCTGCGCTTCTGCCTCATTAATATTCGCCAGTGCGGATATCTTATCGACGATGGTCTGATAACCATCTGGCATTGATGAAGATCCAGCCACATTTTTCCCTTTTCTTTGTCGGGAATGTGATGGTAGTTGTGGGGAAGCTTCATCAAGATCGATTGGTTGAGGCGAAAAGTGTGCATCAGAAGGAGAGTTGGTGAATTGGTTGGAGCCGGATGTCTTACTTCGTTTGGCGGAATGATGTGGGGAATGCATCCCCATTTCTTTGACCGTTTCCCATTTGGCATGCTCTTTGAGAGAAAATGAGAGTAAGAAAGAATGGTGAAGGTGTGATTTGTGAAGGAGTGGAGATGTGGTATTTATAGGGATGAGGGGAATGTAATTTTTGAGGGATTAAATTTTTTTTTTTTATAAAATTGGATGGGTTCATCGGGTTCACCATCATCCCACACCCGCCACCATTGTCGAGCCCGCCGAAACCGAAGGGGAGGGGGCAGCGGTACCGGCGGTACCGCCCCAACCTTTCACCCATCTATCGCCGAACCCACAAGCCACTCCGTCCACCCTAACACTAAAGTAATTAAACAATCAAACTCTTACGTACCATTTTAATCAACTTACCACTATGTTATCACATCAACACTCATCTAACTATGTTATCACATTGACGGCGGGTTCGGCCGGTTGGCAGTATGGGCGGATACCCCTCCGTCCACCCTTAGGTCGGACGGAGTGGAGACGAGTTCGAGTGGCCATGGTGGAGGCAGCTTCACGAGCCTGAGTTTGCGGCTTCACGAACCCGAATTGTGTTGAAGACATAGAAGAAGAAGGAAAGCAGCGGGGGTGAGCGGGGTTCGGGATCGACGGGTACCACACCGTCGACGACGGGTTTGGCCGGTTGGCGGTATGGGCGGGTACCACTCCGTCAACCCTTAGAAAGTTACAATTTGCCGCTTTATCTCAATTCCTGTTGTTGTGTTGAACAGTAAATTTTTGAAATTCAATTGTATTAGGGTAAGGGGAGTGGTTCACTCCAAACCCATAAGTCACATCAATTTTTTTTCTTATATTATTTCCATCTTTCACCATTTTTTCACTATTGGAAATAGATCTTTTCCAACCCTCCCAACCCTCAATGTCACGTAATATTTTCTATATTAAAATCGATTAATTAAATAAAAAATAAAAATAATAGCATTTAATTTAATATTTAAAATAATTTAAAAAGTAATAAATAAAATAAAAAAGTAAAAATAACATTTAATTAAAAAAGGACACCATTACAAAAATAAAAAACGAATATGAGAATTTAAATCCTAAATACGGAAAATTAAAACATAAATACGATAATTAAAACTTAAATAAAATAAGTTAAATAAACTATCGCTCCAAAGTATTTTATAAGGCAACAAGATCCAATAGAAGTTTTTGGTGAATTCCTACATCGCGAACTCCATAATCATATCAACATTAATTTCTACATCGTTGGGAGATCGACATCATGTACTAGACATATAGCAACACCTTCATCTTGCAGGATCATGTTGCGTAATATAAGGCAAGTGTATATGATATCTTTACATCAATCAATATCGATGGACCGTACAAGCTGTCTGATAATAGCCAATCTTTGTTTTAGTATGTCAAACGCTCGTTCAACGTCTTTTCTTGCCGCTTCTTGGGCCGCCTTGAAACTCTTCTTTTTTTGGGGTAACTATGGGTGAAAATGATTTAACAAAGGTGGCCCAGTTAGGTATATCACATCTGCAAGATGTTACCTATGCTTGTATTCTTCCCGTTCAAAACAAATAAACATTTTGGTGCTTTTCCAAAAACGGTATCATTGAATAGTGGTGATTGGTACAAAACGCATAAATCGTTGTTTCCCTGGCGACACCTAAATATGAATGACATATTCACAAATCTTATGACGTTACTGCTTCAAGTATCGTTGTAGGGTACCGGTGATCACCTCTCATCTATTGGCATCGCAAAGACGTTGGACAACTCCTCTAATCTCAATGTGTACAATCAATGCTACCCAACATACCAAGAAATCCATGTTTGGATTCGTGTGTAGCATACACGAGTTGAATTACGTTGGATGTTGGTTTACACATCTATTTCGCACCATACAACTGAATAACACCATAGCAGAAGTTGTAGAGGCTTTCACGTGATGTTCGTTCTGACATATTCAAGTACTCATTAGTGAATCAGGGGTTTTTCCGCACCCCAATTGTCGTACCGCAGATAGGCATTTCTACAATACAGTGAAACCTTTTTGCGAACTAGCATTATACGATGTATGAAAATATGGAAAGTTTCTTTCCACCTCAATAATACGCAAAAACAATGTTCTAGTCATCCGAAACCTATTTCTAAAATTAACATCCCCAAACTTTGAATTGGAAGCAAATTAATCTTTACTGAGTTGCTTCTCTACAGTTTCCCGATCTCTGTGGAGATAAGTTCTTGAATTGAACGAGGAGCGCTAAAACTGCAACTGCAGCTTGAGCAACTATCGCATAAACAATTGCATAATTTGATGAATCAGACGATGACGATGAATACACAGTAGGTTCATCAACTATTTTGCTGCGGGCATATGAATCGGAAGAAGACATTTCAACTTAAAAATTAAATTGAAATTTGGATTACATAGTGATGAATGTGTGATTTTTTTTGGGAAGGGGGGGGGGGGGGGTTAAAAGAGTGAATGTTGAAAGAAAGAGAGAAGAAGAAAATGTGTGATTTTTGAAGTTGGAGAAGGGGATATTTATAGGGGTGAGGGGGATTAAAAATTATTTAGATTTTTTATTATTTTGTAATCATCCTCAACCCAAACGGGTTCGCCAACCCGCAAGACAACCAACCCGTCCAAAGCCGCATTGAACGGTAACGATCAGTTCAGTGCCGGCGTCCCCGCCATCCAACTCGCGTGAACCTGAACTCACCTAGCGACCACTCCATCCAATCTTAGTACCATTAGTTTTACTTTTGGTTATGCTTTTTCATGTTAATTTAACAAAGCTTTAATTTATTATAATAGTTTTAATAAAATTTATGAATGAATATTATTAAGACCGTGTTTAAAAAAAATCAAAAATGGCATATATATTGTAATTTTTCGATATTTTTTCCGGTTTAAACACCCCATGTTTTACAAAAAGAAACCCACGTTAATTATTTAGTTTAAACGGGCTATAGAAACGCATATTGATTTCTATTTCCAACTAGGTTCTTCTTAAGAATATAAACACAAAAATCGTAGATGGCTCTACCATCTTTTAAGAATCTGTTCTATCGGGTAATGACGTTGGTCGTACAAACTTTTGGCCTCACCGTTCCACTGTATTATTCCATCTCACAGCAACGCACCACACATAACCATCCAATATAACACGTAGCATAAAATCTATAATTAAAAGAAAAAAAAAATAGAAACCGACACTCAAAGTACAGAGAGCATAAGTGCTAAAAAAAACCCTAAATATTTAATACATAATACCATAACTAGAGACACTGATTCCTTAAGACCATGATTGTATGTTTGTCCATGTAACAAGGACTCATGCCGTTATGGTCTCGCACCCAAACCAAGTGGTGAACCATTTGCATATGTAGGTGTACACCTCGAGAACTGCAAATAAAACGTACGTGTGGGTGCGTGGGTAATGGCAAAAAGAGTTTCCTGGGTTGGTTTGTATAATTGGAATCTATGTTATGTTTTCTAGCAAATTGAAAATGGACCAACACTACATTCAAGAATGGTCATCAATTGTTTATTAGAACCAATGTGGTCTTATATACTTAATTTTCCAACTGGTCTAGATATTGATGTACCGACTAAGGTGATTTTGATTTTGTTATAAAAAAATAGGTAATATGCGTAGAAACAAAATTGATTATTATTTGTAAAATTTATTATGTAGGTCAAGTCGAGACTATAGTTTATGGGAAGCATTTGTTAAGTAGTAGGCTATAACTTCTCGGGGGATGGGTTTTTTCGAACCCTTCCAACTCAGACGTCATGTCAGCTTTTCTTTTTCTTTTTATTTCTATTTTCACTAGTGGAAACAGATATCTCCTAACCTTTAATGTCAAATCAGATTTTCTATATTAAAAATAATTAAATAAAAAACAACATTTAATTTAATATTTAAAATAATATTAAAATCTAATAAGTAAAATAAAAAACAAATAGCATTTAATTTAAAAAACACACCATTACAAAATTAAAAAAAGATATTCTAAATACGGAAAAAATTAAAACTTAAATACGATAATTAAAACCTAAATACAATAAGTTAAATAAACTATTAAAAATAGAAAATAAATTAAAAAAACAAACCGAAAACCGGAAAAAATTCGAGACCAAAAAACCAAAATTTAATATAAAACCGATGGTTTAAGTTTTCTATTTTCAAAAACCGAAAGTTATGGTTCAGTTTCGGTTTTAGAATAAAAAACTGACAAAAAACCAAACCGAACCAATTTGTTGTGAATGCTTATATATATATATATATATATATATATATATATATATATATATATATATATATATATATATATATATATATATATATATATATATATAAAGTAAATTACTGTCTTGGTCCGTGTGGTTTATCTCTTTTTTCAATTTTGGTCCAAGTTTTTTATTTTCATACTACTGTTCCTGTGTTTGCCAAACACTTACACTGATGGTCCCTGATCCATGTAAAAAGACCCCCTTAATCCCACCCTCACATATCCGGTAAGTTATACTTTTATCTCTTTACTTAATTGATTGAAGAAATCCAACTTTAAAGATCATCTGCCCATTTTGAGATCAATACGGTATCTTGAATTTTCACAATATTCTTCCTTAATATTTCCTGCAGGAAGATGGATGGGTAATTTGCAGTGTGTTCTCAGGAAGAAGAATCTGTTTGGAGGAAACAAAGGTTCAAGAGGTAGCACCGGGTCCGATCAACTTAACCATGGCTTGAACCAACCTGATTCTTTTTCACACCCAAGGGTCGAAAATCAGCAGTACTTACCATATCATCAAGAACAACACCAGTAGCTACAAACCTTCGTCGATCTTGGGTTCAACCATGGTCACCTTCCGCACCCTTATCTGCATCTCCTAGCTCAAAACTTCATACCGACCCACAAACCGTTGGGTTATGATTTCTCGAATCTACCATCAAAAAATTCACCAGTCATGGTAAAATAACTAATGTCAAACCATGGTGAATGTGATAGTGGAAGTTGCGAGAACCCAAAGAAAAGCAAGCTGCCAGAAGATAGTCATGGTTAAACAACAAATGTCAAGATCGACTGTGAGGGATGCAAGAGGAGGGTTCATAATGTTAGCGGATATGTATAATGAATAAGGGTTTTTGTGGGAAATTACGTGACATTACACATAAGTCGGTGGAAGGCATGAAAGGGGTGAGTTCGGTGGACGTGGACCCAAAGAAAAGCAAGTTGTCGGTCATGGAAGCATACAATGAGGATCGATCATGTAAGCTCACAGCTTTCCAGCAATAGAGAGAGAGAGACAGACAGACAGACGGGCAATAGGTGTGGGGTGTATTTTTTTAATTAATAAAATAAATAATTGGTTAAAAGAAAAAGGGAAAATAAATTAAAAATGTATTTTAGTCTTTTTACATAGACCAGGGACCATTAATGTTAACTTTTTGCAACCACAAGGACCATCAATGTGAAAATAAAAAAATTGGACCATAACTGAAAAAAGATAAACCACAGGGACCAAAACTGTAGTTTGCTCTAATTTAAATAGGCGTAAACTAATTACGATAAAAACTTCACTTTGACCCCTCGGACTTCTTTTTCTTGCGCCAGTGGTAGACTAACCCACCAACGGGTCGTATCAAATTGTTACTATTTTTTGCAACAAGCTCATTTTTTTTCAACTCTTGCATGTGTTTTGACTAGAAAGCATACTCTCCACAGATCATCGAGAAAATATTTACACTATTGATTTCCTAACCGAGGCAAGACCATAATGGAAAAAATGTAAAAGTTTGCATTTTTTTTCTCTACTTATGTCATACAATAATATGTTTTCCTGCAGCTGCATTTTACTAATGAATTTTACCAATTTTTATTAATGAGTTTTTTTTTGGACATGTTTTTACTAATGAATTTTGCAATGTACTTTATTATAACCATTTTCTGGATATTGCACCGTAATTTCTACATGTTTTTATTAATGAAATTTACCTATCAAAGGTTATGTTCAGGTTAAATTTTTTTTTTTTGGGCAGATTCAAGAAATGACATGAAAAGATAGCACATTATCTTAATGAGAAAGTAATTGAAACTGATACGTTGTAATTTCGTAGATTTACAAAGTACCATGCCTTAGAAAGAAAGTATCAAAAAAATACAACGCTTTTGTTTTTTGGTTTCATGTATTCCATTTTTTACCTTATAAGTTTCTAGATATTTGACAATTTTATTCTATAAAATAATTTAATCCATTTTTACCCCTAACGTGGAAATGTTTTTTTTAGTTCCATCTTTTCATTTTAACATATCCCCTTATGCCCTCAGGTTTATGAGTAATAAAGTAAACTTGAAAGTAAGTTTTGAAAAGGCCTAAATCCCGGAAACAGCAACGTAATTCTTTATATAAGATAGCCTAAATACTAGAAATAACAACGTACTTTCTTATATTTGTTAATTATAGCATCTCGTTTTTCAGTTTTTCCATTATACTCAAATTTTTTATTAAGTCTTTTATACTTGGAAGTTGGAACAAATCTAGTCCATTATAGCAATGCTGATTAGTATAATGTTTTTCCATTATAGCAACGTACTTGGAAGTTTTTCCAACGTACTATTTTTGGTATTATGACATTGTAATGCTGATTTGAAACTTACGGTTTTGGAAGAATTCGATGCTTGGTTCAAAGTATACCAACATTTAGAGGCGATATTGACGCTAAAATATGTTGTTGTGTTCCTTTTTTTTCATTATGTTTGCGTAGAATAATGGGAGAATTGCAAGTCATAGCAACGTACTTTAATTTATTTGTTTGTTGTAGCATCATTGTGTTTAATATAATACGGAAAATGCAAGAATAGTAAGGTACTCTGATTTATGTGTTTGTCATAGTATCTTTCTTTTCCTTATTTGTATTGAACCTTTACATTTTCGCTTCTTTTCTTAGCAACGCATTGTTAATTGGAAATTACAACTCCATTGTTGCTTATCGCCATCAGAATCGTCTCTCATTAGCTTTTAATTGTGAACTTCTTTGAATTCTCTCAAATTATCTCCTACTAAAACATTAGCCACGCCAAATTCAATTTACCAAACGAACACTAGGTTTTGCTAGTTGTATTAACAAGAAAAAGAATTAAGGTATAACAGAAAGCAAATTAACATGACAACAAGTCTCTGGCAATCTTAGAAAAAAGGTGGAATGTTGGAGTACTCTGGGTATCCTACAACAGTTATACTACTTTTAGTTTAACGTTCTGATAAACTATTTTCAACTTCGACATTAGTCTTTATATAACTAATTTTCAATGAACAGCAACAACTACTTCAAAAGTTGCAATAACTATAATAACAAGAAAAAGAAACAATGCCAAAACCCTGAAAAATGAATAATAGTTTCTAAATGGAACAACTGCTAACCCACTGTACTCGCAACACCAAGTGCAACAAAACTACGATGTGAAAAATCCTGAGGTAATTGCCTCAAAACTAGAATAAAAAAGTCCACTTTATTGTAAAAGAAAAAGGTAGACACTAATATATAATATATAATATACTTGTGAACTTCATTGAGGGGAACTTGATAGATTTTGTACTTAGAATACATCTCATTTTTTTAAATTACATAATTTTTTTTCAGCTTTTGAAGAATCGTTTGACAAATTATCATACACATAAGACATAAGATCTAATAAGGTTTCACCAAATCTAAT
The DNA here is from genome assembly GCA_023525715.1 of Cichorium intybus. Taxonomy (NCBI): domain Eukaryota; kingdom Viridiplantae; phylum Streptophyta; class Magnoliopsida; order Asterales; family Asteraceae; genus Cichorium; species Cichorium intybus. The sequence continues at coordinate 1,936,354 of CM042011.1, read as the reverse complement.
CGATGTTCTTCAAAGATGATTAAGGAGCTGCTCACCCGACCAATGTAGCAATGAAAACTAGTTTGTATCTTGATCACATAGGATTGGGTAGGTCTTTCATATTACTTTATTTTAGTGAAAGTAGGATGCTATAATAAACAAATTAATGAAAGTACGTTCTTATTTTGTGCATTTGACCCTATATTTTATCTACATTACAACCACGGTCTTGTAGACTAGCTTGATTAAATAAATAAAAATTCAAGAACAAGAACAATCCATGAAGTGCATTTCAACAAAATAGAGATATGATGAACTCAAAATTTTGGGTTTTTCAACATCATATGTTTGTCCATAATAGTGGTAAATAAATGATGCACCAAAAGGCAGAATGTAATCAACATATCAATAACTAGCATACCAGAGAATGTCTGCCATGGAATATGAAGTCCTGAGAATGTCTGCCATGGAATATGACTTGGAGTAGTGTTTCTCATATGATGTTACTGGCAATAGTGATCCCAGAAAAGCTTCTACAGCTAATAAGGCAGCTAAGAGGGTTGAGAGAGTAGCATCATTCCAACCATAGATTTTGGCAACCCACGACGGATCTTCTTTGTTTTCTTTGAGGGAACGAACTGTCAGTGAAGATGCAATACGAGCACACCATGCAAATACCTGTAACGTGATGTTATAATTTATTTAAGCTTTCATCTTAAGGTGTATATTTGGTTAGATTATTCACCTGATATTCATCATCAAATGGTTCTTTGAGTAGTAAAAGTAAGTGTTTGAGCACACTCAAATCCTGTGTGAGTTGTTCCAGGGGGTTTCAGGCATGCATCCATCACTCTTTTGTAGGTCGCAGCAGTCTTTTCGAAAAACGCAGCTCGTCGTGATGTCTCAAAATTACTCTCACTCACCATATAGAGGTCCAGGTAAGCAAGATTACGCACATACTCTGATAATTTTTTTTCAAGCGGTACAAGAAGATAATCAGCTGGGTTTGTATTTGAAGCTGCTATTGCGTCTGTGTTTAGAGGAATAAATAAGAACCTCCCAGTAAGAATCACCTACAAACACAAATGTTGAAAATTAGTAAATATTGAGAAAGGTTAATAGAAAGAATGCCTTTAAGAAATTGAACCGACTCGAAGCAAATGACGGTTTAGTTCCCAACAGATGAGCACCACACAATATACACAATATACATCACAGAAAAGAAACCTGTTCGGAACAAGACCCCCCAATGCCAACCGACCATTGAAGACATAACCAAAAACGGCCAGGAATAGGCCCACATAACCTGAAAGTTGAATGACTTTCATAACCGCTTTAAGAACGCTTGATTTGTAGTAGAAGAAAAAAGACTGCTGTCAATATGGACATAAACGTCAGTAAAGAAAACCTCAAATGTGACTACAACCAGACACCAGAGTTTATCTGCAATTTTAATCTACTTAATATCAATCAAGACACTGTAAAATGAAAATTAAAACTTATACAAATTGCTGATTCAAAAGCTCCCTAATACTCTCTATGATTATCGGTAATGCTTCACATATATGGTGCCATAATCGGCCCTTCTAAACAGTTTGAGAGACTGTTACCAAGTAATTAGTAAATGGAAGACGTTTACTCACCTGAATGACGGGGAAATCAAATCCATGATAAATAATAATTCAGAAATTTAAATGGTTTCTAGATGCTTACATAAGTGCTTACCACATCTTGTGTTAGAATTCTGGAAGTTTGAAGTATTCAAAGTCAAATAAATGTTTTTAAATTAGTTGGTAGGTAATAGACTTGGCTATAAATAGTCATGCAAGAACTTGAAACATTGTACCACTCATCAGTTAATCAATAAACACTCTTCCTTCTCCCCAACACTTGGTATCAGAGCTATAGAGTAGCTTCTTGGCAGCCACTTGTTTTTTTTTGGTCAAATATTTTTTGTCTCTAAATCAATTTCCGAGCACACCATTGGAAAGGTCTCGTTCTCACGATTCCGAATATATATTTTTCGGAATTTTTCGACCACCGGAAGACCTCCAAAAGTCCGGTCAAAGGTTCGCCGGAATAGTGGCCGGAAAAACCAGTTCGCCGGAGAAGACGACCGGAGAAGACGATACTGTAGCGGGCACTGTATCAATCACTGTATCGGTCACTGTAGCAAACCGGAAAAGTTCAGTTTTAACCCTGAACTTCTAAAAAAGTTCGTTTTAGCCCCAGAACTTCCGAAAAAGTTCAGTTTTAACCCCGAACTTCTGAAAAAGTTTATTTTAGCCCCAGAACTTCCGAAAAAGTTCAGTTTTAACCCCAAACTTCTGAAAATGTTTATTTTACCTCCTAAAACTTCAGAAAATTGTCTTTTGGCCCCCATATTTTAAAAAAAGGTTATATTATTGTTTATGCCCAAGTACCAATCTCGAGAAGAGATGGCAAGAAACAATGGTGAAAAGGATGGACAGGTCACCCTCCACTATCCGATGTTGTCAAGAACGAATTATGCTGCATGGGCGATCAAGATGAAAGTGTTCATGCAAGCCCAAGGTGTGTGGGATGCTGTTGAGCCACGAACTACAAACACGGCAGTAGATGTGAAAAAAGACAAAATGGCTCTGGCGGCCATCTATCAGAGTATTCCAGAAGATTTGCTACTTGGATTGGCAGAAAAGAAAACATCCAAGGAAGCATGGGAAGCCTTGAAGACACAGTTTATGGGAGAAGAAAGAGTGAGGACCGCCAGAATTCAAACTCTAAAGGCTGAGTTTGAATCACTGAACATGAAGGAATCAGAAGGAGTGGATGAGTTCGCTGTGAAGGTGAACAATGTCGTGAGTACCATGCGAGCATTGGGAGACACGGTGGAGGAGTCATATGTGGTAAAGAAGTTGTTAAGGGCAGTACCAAGCAGATTTCTCCAAATCGCCTCAACACTTGAGCAATTTGGAGATCTAGACAAGATGACTGTGGAAGAAGTGATCGGAAGGCTCAAAGCACATGAAGAACGAATGAGAGGCCATGGTGATAATGATGATCAAAAACTTCTTTTAACACACCAAGAGTGGTTAGAGAGAAATAAGAAGAAGGGAGAAGGTGACTCCAGATCTAAATCAAATCGTGGCGGATTTGGAGGTTCGCGAGGCAGAGGCAGAGGAAGAGGAGGAAACAGCAGTGGTCGTGGTGGTCGTAGTGGTCGTGGCAGAGGTGGATTACACTACCAGAAAGATGGAGGCCGTAGCACTTTAAATAATCAAGATAAAAGTAGGGTCCAGTGCTACAATTGTCAAGAATTCGGCCACTATGCAACAGAATGTACAAACCCAAGACGTGAAAGAAGACAAAAAAGCAACTTGATTCGCGAACAAGATGTCAATGAGCCAGCACTATTGTTAGCTTCGTTTGACAATGGTAAAGTTTTCTTAAATGAAGAAAATGTATTCCCAGAGTTGAGAACATAGGATGATGAGGTGAAGCAATCAAGTATCTGGTATCTCGACACAGGAGCCAGTAATCACATGACCGGTGATAAAGATAAGTTTCGTGACTTGAATCAGACTGTTCATGGCTACGTGAAGTTTGGAAACGAATCGAAGGTAAAGATCGAAGGCAAAGGTTCAGTCGTATTTCAATGTAAGAATGGTGAACATCAAAAGCTTAATGAAGTCTATTACATTCCAGACTTATGTAGCAAAATCATAAGTTTGGGACAGTTAGCAGAGGGTGGTGATGAAATCACGATCAAAGATCCATTTTTATGGGTCCGTGATGCAACAGGGAAGTTGTTGATGAAGGTTAGAAGATCTCCAAATCGACTGTACAAGATAGAGTTGGAAGAAGTCAATTCGATGTGTCTAACCGCTCGAATAGGTGATCCAACATGGTTGTGGCATATGAGAATGGGTCATATAAATTTTAATTCAATGAAATACATGGCGGAGAAGAAGCTGGTTGAAGGAATGCCAAAACTAAACATTCCTCAACAACCTTGTGAAGGGTGCCTCGTGGGAAAACAGACAAGGAGTCCATTCCCTACACACACGAATTATAGAGCAAAGAAGAAGCTTGAACTAATTCATGGCGATTTGTGCGGCCCAGTATCACCCCCTACACCATCTGGCAATAGGTACTTTATGTTGTTAGTTGATGACTATAGCAGAGTTATGTAGGTTTATCTGCTAAAGACAAAAGATGAAGCTCTTCAAGTCTTTAAGAACTTCAGGAGCTTAGTAGAAGTTGAAACCGGGGAGAAGATGAAAGTTTTCAGAACTGATCGTGGTGGTGAATTTCTGTCGAAAGAATTCACCACATACTGCAAGGAAACAGGGTTGGAAAGACATTACACATCCCCATATTCTCCACAGCAAAATGGGGTGGTGGAGAGAAGAAATCGAACGGTATTGTAGATGGTTAGGTGTAATTTGAAAACCATGAAAATGCCAGACACGTTATGGGGTGAAGCTGTGAATCACTCTGTTTATGTTCTAAACAGAGCTCACACGAAAGCATTGAAAGACACAACTCCATACGAGATGTAGACAGGGAGAAAGCCACATGTTGAACATCTTAGGGTGTTTGGTTGTGTTGCACATATGAAAGTCTCCAAAGGCCACCTGACAAAACTAGATGAAAGAAGTAAGCGATTGGTTCATCTGGGAGTTGAGAAGGGATCAAAGGCATATAGATTGGTTGATCTAGACACCGGAAAGATATATGTGAGTAGAGATGTGGTTTTTGAAGAACAAGAAGGTTGGGTGTGGGAGAAGAGTTCAAAAATTAAAGCCACACCAGGTATGAGCTTCACCGTTGAAGGTTTTAACCTAGACGACTTGTACAATGAAGATTTTGATTCGGAACCACGAACACCGGAACAAAACCTTGGGTCTCCACAAAGTGACAGTGATCAGACCGAAGAAAGTTTCCAGCCCATAAACTCTCCACAAGACTCCCCGATAAACTCACAAAATATACCCATCAACTTATCGGATACACCCAATTCACCGATCACCCAAAATTCCCCAATTCCGTCTCCAAGCTCTGCCTCAAGCTCCACAGGCGGTGGTGCTCCCAAACGATTCCGCTTATTCACAGACTTATACAACCAAACTGAAGAAATTGAAGAATTAATGATGATTCGCAATGATGACGAGCCAGTCTCATACACGGAAGCAAGCAAGAGAAAAGTGTGGATTGAAGCTATGAATGCCGAATTAGCATCAATTGAGAAGAACAAGACTTGGAGTTTAGTCGATCTCCCTAAGGATCGCAAAGCTATAGGGTTAAAATGGGTGTACAAAGTGAAACGAGATCCAAGCGGAAAGATTGTGAAGTATAAAGCGAGGCTTGTGGCAAAAGGGTACGTCCAAAAACGAGGAGTTGATTATGACGAAGTCTATGCACCAATGGCCAGGATCGAAACTGTACGCGTCATCCTAGCTCTCGCAGGCTCAAATAGATGGCGTGTACATCATCTTGACGTGAAATCAGCTTTTCTGAATGGCACTCTGGAAGAAGAGGTGTATGTGTCTCAACCTGAAGGGTACACGAAGAAGGATGAAATCAACAAAGTGTACAAACTATCAAAAGCATTGTACGGTCTAAAACAAGCACCAAGGGCATGGAATGCTTGCTTAGATAAGTATTTGAAAAGCTTGGGGTTTTCCAGATGTGCTCAAGAATACTCTGTTTACACGAAGAAGGAAGGTGAAAATGTCTTAATCATCGGAGTTTATGTTGATGATTTATTAGTAACCGGAAGTTGTCACAAGAGTATTCAAGCTTTCAAAACATATATGAAAGCCAAGTTTGAGATGAGTGATCTTGGACTTCTAACCTATTATTTGGGAATTGAAGTAAGCCAAAAGGAAACAGGTATAACACTGAAGCAAGAAGCTTATGCCAAAAGCATCTTAAAGAAGACTCGAATGATGGACTGCAACCCCACTAAGAGTCCAATGGAGCACAAACTGAGGCTCACCAAAGAAGGAGAAGGAGAATTAGTGAACCCCACCGAGTATAGAAGTATAGTCGGAGGTTTAAGATACTTGACTCATACACGCCCTGATATCTCATTTGCAGTCGGAGTAGTTAGTCGGTTCATGGAGAAGCCAACTGAACAGCATCTACAAGCACTAAAGGGAATACTAAGATATGTGAAAGGCACTCCCGATCATGGTTTGACTTACACAAAAGGAGAAAGTAGAGTAAAAGTCACAGGTTACTCAGATAGCGATCTAGCAAACGATGTGAATGACAGAAAAAGCACAGGAGGAATGGCATTCTATGTGAATGGTAATTTGGTCGCGTGGGCATCTCAGAAACAGAGAGTTGTGGCATTGTCCTCATGTGAAGCAGAGTTTATGGCTGCAACTCAGGCAGCTTGTGAAGGTATTTGGTTGCGCCGACTCCTGACTGAAATAACAAAACAAAAGGTACCACCTGTTACCTTGTTTGTTGACAACCAATCAGCATTAGATCTGATGAAGAATCTAGTGTTCCATGGGCGTAGCAAACATATAGATATACGTTATCACTTCATTAGAGAATGTGTTGAAAATGGAGAGATTACAGTACAGCATGTTTGTAGTAAGGAGCAAAAGGCAGATATCCTTACCAAAGCATTAGCGAAGACAAAACACGAAGAGATGAGAATCTTGATTGGAGTCAAGAAGGTTTGAAGATTCTGAATTAAGGGGGAAAATGATAAATAATAATTCAGAAATTTAAATGGTTTCTAGATGCTTACATAAGTGCTTACTACATCTTGTGTTAGAATTCTGGAAGTTTGAAGTATTCAAAGTCAAATAAATGTTTTTAAATTAGTTGGTAGGTAATAGACTTGGCTATAAATAGCCATGCAAGAACTTGAAACATTGTACCACTCATCAGTTAATCAATAAACACTATTCCTTCTTCCCAACAATCCACATCTCCGGTGATGTAATCCATAAAAAACTCCAAGCACAAATCCCCTTAACGCTACTGCTCCATATTGCCGATAACCATAAACGCAAGCAGCCGAGATACAAGCAGACAACCCAAAAAAAGCTAGATACGCTAATTTAACCCTAGGTGAAACTCTGCAAACATAGCGACGAGCGGATGTCCTGAAGAGGGAAATGGAGAACACAAGGAGGGAAAATTGGAAGAAGACGAACGCATGGACGGCGGAGAGGGGGCTGGTTCGGGTGCGAATGAGAAAATGATGGTTTTCGTGAGAAAGTAGACAATGGTTGAATATATTGATTGCAACAAAAGAAATAATAAGAATCTGACAGTGACCGCGGCAACACCTAGTCTCAAGGTCATCCGTCTTCGTGCTTCCATTTCTTCTTCGTTGTTCCTCTCAACTTTAAACAATAATACAATAAACAAACTAGAACCCAAAAATCAAATCCACAGTTACGGGGAGGAGTGATTCAACAGGGTAGGCTAAGGTTACACTACTAGTAGACTGAGTGGTGTTAGTATTACCAGATTGAGAGGTCGAGGGGCCTGATGTTCTTCTGGCAGTTCTTCGTCGATGCAATGACATATAACTATCATGATCAAGGCTATCTATAATAAAAGGGTGTTCCATTGGATCCAATCTTTTCACTCCAATGATCAAGGATGGATTTAGTCTTATCCCATTCTTGATTAGTGCCTTCATGGCCGCAGATTGACTCATTGAAAAAACTGTAAATAGAAACAAAATTGCCAAACATGAAGATGAATTTGATGCTAAATGAGGCATAACCTGATAGCGAATATATATCAGGTTAGAATCTGATGGACCTAGAAGTTGAATGCAAATTACACCACATTTTTCAAATTCCCTCCATACCAAATCTATGTTTGCTACCGAAAACCTGCAAATCGGGTTCCTCCATAGATAAATAGTTGTTTATGCCCAAAATTGTTTTATGATATAGGTACTTTAAGAACAATAATTTAGCGGACATACATAAAAACTATACATGGCGGGATGATTAGACATAATTTGAAAATTACCCGTAAATAGTAACCCATTCTTCACTGTCAATCACAATCCTGTGGAATCTTGACTTCATATTCGCCCCTTCGATCGATGCAAAGGGTCTAACAATCATAGCAAAAATCCTAGACAATGGGTAGTGGAGGATTCAAAACAAGGGTTTTGGGGGTTTGTTTGGCTCAATTACGGTCACATCATCATATAGTTATTGAATTTTGTTTTCCCTTTTTTTTCTTACATTTCGTATGTTTATAATTTACAACCAGGTTACAGACCGTGTGTTACACGGTTGTCACTTAAAAATACATGCATAATATTACCAATTTGTTTGCTCGATGGTTTACTCATTTCTTAAAGAGAAAATTGCAAAATTGGTCCTGTGGTTTGCCAAAATGGCCAGGTTTGGTCCAAAATAGGTTTTACTAGCACCTAAGGTCCAAAAATGTTATATTTGTTGCGAGTTTGGTCCAATTTTAAAAAAAAAAATACTTAGAATGGCTTTTTTGCCCTTACTTTTTCTTTTTCCTTTTTTTTTAATTTATTTTATGTTTTTCTGATTTAAAAAAAAAACAAAAAAGAAATAAAACCAATCTCTCTCTCTCTTCTTCTCCGTCTTCATCTTCTCTTTTCGTTCTCACTCACGATTGAATTTGGGGATGTTTCCCTCTCTTTAGCGATCCACCTGCAACATCGCTCCTCTATCCCCAAACTCTTCCAACTTGATTCCGATGCTAGTCAATCCTCTCCTCTCTCTCAAATGGATAGCCAAAACCTTTCTCTCCCTCTCACACACACACAATCTACAGAACTCGGATGAACACCCACAAAAACACACGCATACATACACCGGTCAACACCCATCGATCAACACCCACCCCTCCCCTGCAAACACACACAATGAAAAGGAAAAGAATCAACCAGTCTTGAAGCTGGAATCCGGGGTGAAAATACCTCCAAAACCTCGAGCTCACAGAGTAGAGAGCCCCTCCATTGAACTAGCGGTGGTCAATATTTCAGTCTCTCGAGTCACCGCCTTGAAGGAGTCTGTTTTTCAGTCAACAGTCCGACGAAGACTCGAGGTCTCGACGCTGGGAAGGCGGTGGATTTGACGTATTGGGAGATTGTGGTTGAGAAATCAACGGTGCCTATGAAGATCCTCACTCATAACAGCAAACGAATCAAATACCAGATCCTCTCAAATCCTGAATTTATCGCTTAAGGGACTACAATCCGGGGTGAAAATACATCCAAGAATCAGAATCAGAATCGGTTCAATTGGGGAGAAGGAGAGGGAGAGAAGATGAAACAGAGTGCCAGAAACACCGACGGCCACCTCCACCAACATCGTTCCTAACCTACAATCTCCCTCCACCACCGCTGACAGCAACAGTAGCGGCTCTACTGTTTCTGTTTCCTTCCCGTTGATGTACTAGAAACACAGACTATCACCTTTACCATTTCTCAAACCCCATCAAATCGTTGGTTTTTATTTGTTTTTACTAGTAGCGGTTGAGAGAGAGAGAGAGAGAGAGAGAGGAGTGAGAGAGAGAGAGCAAAGGGGACGGGTAAAGGGAGGAGGGTTTTTATTTGTTTTTTTAAATCATAAAAACATAAAATAAATTAAAAGAAAATGAAAAAGAAAAAAGTAAGGGCAAAAAAGTCATTCTAAGTTTTTTTTTTAAATTGGACCAAACTCGCAACAAATACAACATTTTTGGACCTTAGGTGCTAGTAAAACCCATTTTGGACCAAACCTGGCCATTTTGGCAAACCACAGGGACCAATTTTGCAATTTTCTCTTTCTTAAAAGTACAATTGAAAACAATAGACTTTTAGGAACCAATTACAGGTGTGGTTTTTAGCAACCGATTATAGAAGCAATCATAGGAGTGGTTTTGCAATTTTGGTACGTAAATGAAAGTTACCAAAAGATTATGATAAGCAATTACATGTGTGGTTATTCGCCTTTCAAACTTAGTCAAATAAATTAGTAATTAACCATGACATAGTTTATTCATTGGGTTATCACATTTGTTATATAAACTGAAGCACTTGAAACACTGAAAACATTAAAACAATGGCGAGTAGAATGCTGAGGGCCAATTGTCTAAAATTTAGAAAGCAATTACATACTGTCTTCGTGGCTTCCTTGGATTTGACACTCAGAGAAGTTTTGGCAGCAACAGTAGCTCTAGCATATCCCCCGTTGCCAAGTGGCACAAACACGTCCTTATACAAAGGAAGGAGTCAACTGAGGTTATAAGACTTGGTGTCGGTTGGAACTGCGTTTATGCGCTATAGGGGCATAAAAAACCATTCATCTTCCTTTAACAATAAGCTCATATGTGTCTAGACAGACACCATTCATCTTCAAATGTTCATAAACCTCTATAGCCATATCCAATTTACCCTGTCAACCAACATTATATATATATATATATATATATATATATATATATATATATATATATATATATATATATATATATATATATATATATATATATATATATATATATATATATATATATATATATATATATATATATATATATATATATATATATAGAGTTAGGTTCTATTGAGAACTCAAATATTCATGAGATCTTAAGAACTCATTCTGATTGGTTAGATCATAAAAGGGCATGATAGTCATTTACCAAAAATCTCATTTAATTCTGATTTTTTTTATTTTTGGCAACAAAATAACAATTCCTAAAATCAAGCCTATTAGATTTGAATTTTCAAATTTAAAAAAAAAATCCAATTTTCATTTTTTTAAAACCAGATTTTTTTGGAATTTGAAAAAAATAAAATTTTATTTTTTTAATTAGATTTTTGGAATTTAAAAGACATAATTTTTTTATTTGCATGTGCATATATACATGTTCGCATGTGTTTTTGTAATAAAATGCATATATGCATAATCAGATTTTTGAGTTGTGCATTTTTTTAGTAGAATGCATAAATGCATATTTAACTTTCTACATTACATTTTTCAGGGATGCATACATGCACATTAAATAACATTTCGTAAAAAAACACACAAAAAACATTCGTATTTCAATATATTCGGATATCATACTACCAATTTATTATAAACAATAATATACAACTGTTTTGAACGTCACATACAAAAAATATACAAAATACAACGGAAATTCATGATATCTTCATTTTTCAGTTTTCACACCTTCAATTTGCTCGATAAATTCTTCAAAATCTGCAACAACGTTAATATAAATTAATATAAATGTATATTCAAAAACGTTAAAATAAATACATACATGCATATACGCATATGAACAAATGCACATTTATTTATGCTTATATGCAAATATGCACACATGTGTACATAAACAAATAGACATATATGAATATGTACTGTAAGACCCGTATTTCAGTTATTTCATTTATTTATAATTATTTGTGAATTCTATGATTTTTGGTAGTTATAAAGCTAAGAAAAACTTTAGTTACAATTTCATATAAAAATCAGCATTTTGTGCAGTTTTTAGAAAAATCATAATTAATTCTAGGAAAATTATTTGGACCTCAAACCAGTGCACAAAGTTTACAAATTGAGTATAGTACAATTACCAAAAATAATAGTAAGATTGAAAATGGCATTATCTATGGTAAAAATTACAATCTTCACTGATTAGTTCGAAATTGACAGATTAGATAGTCTGTTTTCAAAAATTCAAAATAAATCATAGAAAAATCGTATAAATACATACCATACATACCTGGAAAGGTATTGAGATGAATATTCTGAATATCAAATAAAAATGTGAATTTAATGGGTTTAAGGTTGGCTAAACCAGTCTTGAACACACTGATTCTAGAAGGCCTTTAATTTCAACAAAGTTATATTATTAAAATCTTTTGTCAAAAATGTCATGCCATTTTATATTCAAGAATTCAAGTATAAATACCCCCCAAAGCATCTCATAAACCACACCAACAAATCTCAATCCAATATATAGAGGTTTCTAAGCACTATAATGTAAGCAAGTGAGCGGAAGAAGCTCGAAAGCCTAACGAAGGAGTTATAGATCCCGACGAAGGGTCATAAGTTGGAAGAAGAAGTCTTAAGCCGTAGAATATCCGGAAAGAACTATACTCAGGTGAGTGACATAATCACGTTGCTATACATTGTCTGCTTGTTGCTATGTAATGTATAAATGTCAGTTAAACTCTGGACTGTATGGGTCCTATCATGAGATTGTGTGGATCTCTACCTGCTGAACTGTATGGGTTCTACTATGAGATTGTGTGGATCTCAATTACTTGGACTGTATGGGTCCTATTTACTCAGTATCTCTATGATGGAATGTTGTTATATGAAACTATTTTGTTGATGTTACTCACTAAGCTTTAATAGCTTACCCGTAGTATGTTGAATTGAGTTTCAGGTCTTAGTAGTTCAGAAAGAGGTAACGGGATGCGTGAGGATTAAGAATTGAAGAATTGTAATACCCGGCTTGATCTTGGGAAAATTCGGTATTAAACAAGATTTGTTGATAACTACTTGTATTCTGTTTGTTTAATATAAATGTACCCCTACTTGTGTAAGGAAATTTTTGGGTATACTTTGTGTTAAAATCCGGGTGTTACAAGTTGGTATCAGAGCCGTGGTTTAAGTGAACTAGATCTTAGTAGTAAGACTCTAGACTTAAACAGTGAGAGTATAAATAGTTGCTTAAGTAGAATAGTAACTATAATTATTGGTATATTCATTATTAGGATAAAGCCTTTAAGAAGCATTACCAAGGCGACTCGTCATCATCAGAGAAAGCTCCGTATTAGTTAGAGTAGCAGGATCGGGGTGAGAGTCCTGGTATTCTAGGAAAGTGTTGGCATATGCTTGTAAGGGCATATGTATTGGAGATACCGGTGAGAAGCGAATTGGATATTTCGAGACGGGTCTTCGAACGGACATTGATAGGTGTGGAAGGTAGTAGTAGAGCTCCTACAATCGAAAGCACAGGATCGACGGATTGGTCAAATGAGTTGAGAGTATAAATAATTAGAACATTAGATGTGAGTGTTAATGAAATGTGTTAGTCTTTTACCATTCTATTGTTGAATGGTGATCTTAGGTTCAGTGAGAACAACTAGGGTGATAGTTTGGGTCACATATTTTCTAAAAGAAAATAATAATAAATCAAAGTAACGGACTTGGACTTTAGTCCAAGTGGGGGAGGAATACAAAATTTACGGAACAACATGAATATTATATAGAAACGATGAAATCATTAAAATTATAGTAACACGTCGATATATTTAATTCATTACTATAACTTTATATTAATACATTATGAAAAGTTTACAAAACTACTAATCCTCAACCGGAGAATCAGAAGGAAGTGAGAAAAGATCTTCTACACTCCACTCTTTGTCATCATTAGGTTGACTTGTACCTTCTTAAGGATTTGGAAGGGGTATGTTTTCAGTTACTAGAGGAGGAGCTCCAAGGTATGGGGTCTCGATAGGGTTGGAACCCATAACCCCATGATTAGGGGCTAAATGTTGACTCATTTGGGGCGTGTGTAAACAGGACAGTGATGAGGAAGGGTTCCAATTCGGAACCAGTTGGGGGTAGCTATAAGAAGGAGGAACCCAGGCTAGGTCACTTATAAAGCCTCCAAAATTCTCCTCACTCGAAGGCTCGAGTAAACCAGGGTTAATACTACTCATACCAGAATTAGATGGCAGAGATTGCTGCTGTGTATGAGTTCTTGATGAAGTTTCCCCCTTTTCCTGAAATTTTCTTTTCCTAAATACAACCTTATGAGCAGCTTGTATTAGCTTCTTGGTGCCGTCTGTTAGACCTGATTGTGACCCTTCAATTATCCCTTCTTTTTCTTTTTTTAGGTTGGGTATTAAATCTCCCGATAATTCTGTTGCCTCAATAAATTCATTACCAAATTCCTGTGGCACAAATAACTTTAGTAATTCCAACCTTATGATACAAAGGAAATAAAAAAATGTAGTTCTTTACCTCAGCACGATCAATAAGAGTTTGCAAACTCGTAAGTTGTCGTTGGGGCCAATGATTGATACCTAATTCTCTACAGCGTTTTTTTAATTGTGTCGTTCCAATGTTGAGTTCCTTCGCAGCTTTCTCAATTGGTTCGTTAAAGTGTTCAGCTATTATTTCTCTACTTAATAAATGTCTGAAACCTCTTCCACTGCCACCTGCTATGTTTTCTGAACTAGAAGGTTCAAATCCAATTGTATTGTTATCATTCTGGATCATTTGAACATGATCCTGATTTTCTGACCCAAAGATGGACATTGATTCATCAAAATTAGTGGCCTCTATCGGTAATAATTATTGGTTTTCAACTAAAATCTCAGGATTCTGAAATCCTTCTAGATTCCTTTGAATCAACCGAAGATGATCTTGATATTGAAAATCAACCCCAAACTCGGGATTCAATTCAATATTTATGTTATGAGTCCTATGTAATTGATTCTCATCCTAAATACCAGCCATGAATTCTTGATTCATGGGGACAAACTCACTGCTTGTTGGGTGCACGTCCATGAATGGATTGTACTCAGTTAGACCATCCACAAATGGGTCTACAAATAACACATGTCAAATGATAAAAAAAATAGAATACTTATAAATGGATCACTCAAAAGAATTTAACCTGGTAGAAGGCATGGAGTCTGATCAAGTGCAAAGTCAGATGCATGCACCGGATCATCTGAGTTAATGTTCAACTCGGGAAAAATCTCTGGCTCATCGTGGAGATGCTCTATTGGTAGTATATCTGGAAGACTGTACCATAATTCAAAATCAAACAGAATATTAGAAAGGTAATCGAAGTATGAATGATAGATGTCTAGAATGTTAGAGTCATCGAACTCTATTAAGAATGCTTGGTTTGAAGTACCCTCTCTTTGCGGAAAACCAGGTCCAGGGTTCGACGGATCGCCCATTGAAGATCTGTTTTCCATGACTCAGCTTTAAATATGAGTTCGTTTATGAATAAATTAGTGATAAGAGAGGATGAGACTGAAAATGAATGTGTAAATGAATGATACTACATACCTGTATATATAGTATCTTGCAGCTGGAACCGAAAGGACACACGGAACTGAAAGGACACCTCACGTTTTAATTACCGAAATTCAAACTAACTACAGTAGATGCGACTTTTCACTAACTAAGTGACATTTTTTTTCAAAATTCGCCGCTTGACTTCGGTTAGAACGAGATAATGAAAATACTTTTGAAATAAAAAGTATATCTTCTGAAAGCAGAGATAGTTGAAAGAATTTTTAATGCTAGAATTGAATTTCGGGGACGAAATTCTTATAAGTGAGGGAGACTTGTAAGACCCGTATTTCAGTTATTTCATTTATTTATAATTATTTGTGAATTCTATGATTTTTGGTAGTTATAAAGCTAAGAAAAACTTTAGTTACAATTTTATATAAAAATCAGCATTTTGTGCAGTTTTTAGAAAAATCATAATTAATTCTAGGAAAATTATTTGGACCTCAAACCAGTGCAAAACGTTTACAAATGGAGTATAGTACAATTACCAAAAATAATAGTAAGATTGAAAATGGCATTATCTATGGTAAAAATTACAATCTTCACTGATTAGTTCGAAATTGACAGATTAGATAGTCTGTTTTCAAAAATTCAAAATAAATCATAGAAAAATCGTATAAATACGTACTATACGTCCCTGGAAAGGTATTGAGATAAATATTCTGAATATCAAATAAAAACGTGAATTTAATTTGTTTAAGGTCGGCTAAACCAGTCTTGAACAGACTGATTCTAGAAGGCCTTTAATTTCAACAAAGTTATATTATTAAAATCTTTTGTCAAAAATGTCATGCCATTTTTTATTCAAGAATTCAAGTATAAATACCCCCCAAAGCATCTCATAAACTACACCAACAAATCTCAATCCAATATATAGAGGTTTCTAAGCACTATAATGTAAGCAAGTGAGCGGAAGAAGCTCGAAAGCCTAACGAAGGAGTTATAGATCCCGACGAAGGGTCATAAGTTGGAAGAAGAAGTCTTAAGCCGTAGAATATCCGGAAAGAACTATACTCAGGTGAGTGACATAATCACGTTGCTATACATTGTCTGCTTGTTGCTATGTAATGTATAAATGTCAGTTAAACACTGGACTGTATGGGTCCTATCATGAGATTGTGTGGATCTCTACCTGCTGAACTGTATGGGTTCTACTATGAGATTGTGTGGATCTCAATTACTTGGACTGTATGGGTCCTATTTACTCAGTATCTCTATGATGAAATGTTGTTATATGAAACTATTTTGTTGATGTTACTCACTAAGCTTTAATAGCTTACCCGTAGTATGTTAAATTGAGTTTCAGGTCTTAGTAGTTCAGAAAGAGGTAACGAGATGCGTGAGGATTAAGAATTGAAGAATTGTAATACCCGGCTTGATCTTGGGAAAATTCGGTATTAAACAAGATTTGTTGATAACTACTTGTATTCCGTTTGTTTAATATAAATGTACCCCTACTTTTGTAAGGAAATTTTTTGGTATACTTTGTGTTAAAATCCGGGTGTTACATGTACACCTATGCACATACACACATGTGCACATATGCATATGTGCACATGTGCACATATGCACTCATGTGCACATATGCACACATATGTACACACGTTTTTGCACATGTACCAGCAACAATTACTTGAGAAATAACAAAAACTCATTGACATTGGGTGTGCAAGTAAAGTATATAATGTAATTTATACAGATGTGCACATACCTTATGCATATGTGCACATATGCACATATGCACTAATATACATGTAAAAATATAAATTTATGCACAAACGAAATATATGCACATATGCGCAAACATATTTATGAACAAATATGCATACATGCATATATGCTTATAAATTTATGCACCTATATGCACATATGCACCCAACTATACATGAAGATATGCACATGTATGCATTTAGGCATATACACTCGATTCAAATAGAAATTGGAAACCATCGATTATTATTGATTTTCAATTCAAACAGAAACAGTTGTATATTGAGGATTGTTCCCTGGAGCATCTTCACTATTAGTCTTTTCTTGACCATCATCTGAACAAAATACAAGAATTTGAGTAAATAATAACAATAATAATCTACTTATTTTTGGAATAAACAAATTAAAAGATTATATGTATTAACCTGATGTTCCATTTGTGAGTTCAACAATACTTTTAGAATCTGAATTTTGTTTGTCATCTGTTCCAGCACCTTTTGCTGCCCAATTGCAACGAATTTGCTTGCTTCCAAGCCATTTCCCTACAATTTAAATTAATTAAAAAATAATCCAAATGAAAACAAAGGTAAAACCGTAAAAAGGTAAATTCCTTACCATTCATATCATTGATTGCACTTTGAGCCTCTTGTTGAGGCCTAAAAGAAACGAAACCAAATCCCCTGGATCGCCCCGGTTTTTGATCCCACATCACTCTTGCATCACTTTCCAAAATTTCAAATATAAAATCATTTATATAATACGATAATAGTAATTATTATTATTATTATTATACAACTAAAAAATGGGAAGTGAGAGAAAGTAGGGTTTACGAGCAAGTGGAATATACAGAGAACCAAGCAAACAATGTGGCATCTGTGATTTCAGGTTGACCAAACATGCCACCAAACCTGCACATACATAAAGTTAAAAGCAATTTCAAATGAGAATAAAAGAAAGCAGACATTTAAATCATATATATTTACAGATGTCTTCCATTTAGAGTCACAATAGCAAGAGCAGCACAATAGCGGTCAAAGTAGTCAACAAAACCGTAAGATGACTGTAAATCATATATACTTACACACGTCTACTAATGATTGTCCCTTAAATGCCTATCGAAGGTTTAAGGTTTATCGTAAATAGATGGAGGCAGGGGTGAGTAGTGTTAATGGGTGAGTAGTGTTAATGGGTTCATCGGATGCTCCTCCTGATTGAAAATCGGCGATGAGGTTGGAGAAGCCGATTGGAGAAGACGACGACTAGGGTACGCGTGTAATAAGTCGACGGTGGCGGCGCCGATGGTTATTGGTTATTTTGGTGATTGGGTTATTTTGTGATCGCAGAGAGATGAGGAAGGAGAAGAAACGGTGGCTAGGGCATGGAGGTGGTGAGGAAGACCACGAGAAAGTTAGAGAGAGAGAGATATATATATATATATATATATATATATATATATATATATATATATATATATATATATATATATATATATATATATATATATATATATATATATATATATATATATATATATATATATATATATATATATATATATATATATATAATGGGTGTGATATGATCTGATGCGTGACATAAGGAGCTTCCTAATATGATTTCTTTATTATTCCAAAACTATCCTTGACAGCTTGTTTAAAAAGTCAAATACACAATTAGTCTTACTATTAACTACAGAATTGCCATTATCAATCCTAGCCATTTAAAATTTTGATCTAATGATTCAGATTTGGTTCTCAAGATCTCAGGGTTTTTTGAGTTCTCAATAGAATATATATATATATATATATATATATATATATGGTCCCGTTCCGTTGAGGACTCATTTTTCGGTAAGGACTCGTAAGGAGACCTTAAAAAAATTGAAAAAAAATAAAAAAAAAATACAAATCATAAAATCGAGAATAGTACTATATCATGATCCAAAAAAATTGGATCATTGAGAAACAGTAATGATCCACAAAAAAATTTATTTTGTAGATCATTGTTTCATTATAAAAAAAATAATGATCCAAAAGTTATATATATATATATATATATATATATATATATATATATAAGGTCAGGATCTTGTGGGATCCCAAATATTCGTGAGATCTCTTAACCTAATTTTTATTTTTCAAAAAAAATGACTTAATGCACTAAGTCGTTTATATTTAAGATCTTTTTTAAAAGAAATTGAAAAAAAATGTGCATATACGAAATGTGCATATGTGCATTTTTGTGCAAATGTGCATATGTGCATCTTAAAAAAAATCAACTTTTTTAAAAAAAAAAAAAATTGACGAAATGTCTTATATATAAGCGACTTAATGCATTAAGTCACAATTTTAAAAACAAAATATTTGAGATCCCAAAAGAACCTCTCTCTCTCTCTCTCTCTCTCTCTCTCTCTCTCTCTCTCTCTCTCTCTCTCTCCCTCTCCCTCTCCCTCTCCCAAAAGAACCGGTTTCGGTCTCGGTCTCGGTCCCGGTCCCGGTCCCGGTCCCGGTCCCGGTCCCTGTCCCTGTCCCTGTCCCTGTCCCTGTCCCTGTCCCTGTCCCTGTCCCTGTCCCTGTCCCTGTCCCTGTCCCTGTCCCTGTCCCTGTCCCTGTCCCTGTGTATCTTTTCAAGGAATGATATGAAAATATAGCAGATTATCTTTAATGAGAAAGAAATTGAAACTGCTACGTTGTAATTTCGTGGATTTACAAAGTACCATGCCTTAGAAAGAAATTATCAAAAAAAATACAATGCTTTTTTCATGTATTCCATTTTTTACCTTATAAGTTTCTAGATATTTCACAATTTTATTTTATAAAATAATTTAATCCGTTTTTACCCCTAACGTGGAAATGTTTTTTTTAATTCCTTTTTTTCATTTAAATTTATCCCCTTATGCCCCTCAGGTTTATAAGTAATAAAGTAAACTTAAAAGCAAGTTTTGAAAAGGCCTATATACCGGAAACAACGACGTAATTCTTTATATAAGATAAGCCTAAATACCAGAAATAACAACGTACTTTCTTATATTTGTTAATTATAGCATCCCGTTTTCGGTTTTTCCATTATACTCCATTATAGCAATGTCCTTTCATACTCTTTTTGCTATTACGACATTGTACTGCTAATTTGAAAGTTACAATTATGCAGGTTTTGGAAGAATTGGATGCTTGGTTCTCAGTATACCAATATTTAGAGGCGATATTGACAGCTAAACAATGTTGTGTTCCTTTTTTTCATTATGTTTGTGTAGAATAATGAGAGAATAGAATTGCAAGTCATAGCAACGTACTTTAATTTATTTGTTTGTTGTAGCATCATTGTGTTTAGTATAATATGGAAAATGCAAGAATAGTAATGTACTCTAACTTATTTGTTTGTCAAAGTATCTTTCTTTCACTTATTTGTATTGAACCTTTACATTTTCATTTCTTTTCTTAACAATGCATTGTTAATTGGAAAATACAACTCCATTATTGCCATGAAAATTTTCTTTTGGTTGGGGTTTTTTTAGCTTCCAACTGTTTTGCTTGGGTTCGTACCATGCCCGATAACATTGCCTATCGCCATCGGAATCGTCTCTCATTAGCTTTTAATTGTGTACCTCTTTGAATTGTCTCAAATTATGTCCTACTAAAACATTAACCATGCCAAATTCAGTTTACCAAACGAACACAATGTGTCCATTGTATTAACAAGAAAAAGAATTAAGGTATAACAATGTAACATAAAGCAAATTAACATGACAAGTCTCTGGCAATCTTAGAAAAAAGGTACTCGGGGAACATGAAAAACTTTAGAATGTAAGAATCCGAAATCTGATTCTTTTTATTACAGAAAAGTGGAATGTTGGGAGTACTCTGGGTATCCTACAACAATCATACTACTTTTAGTTTAACACTCTGATAAACTATTTTCAACTTTGACATTAGTCTTTATATAACTAATTTTCAATAAACAACTTCAAAAGTTCCAACAAATATAATAACAAGAAAAAGAAACAATGCCAAAACGAAAAATGAATAATAATAGTTTCTAAATGAAAAATTGTTATCCCCTGTGAGGGTGAGCAGGGTGCGGTTTTCGACAATAACCGCATATGCAGTTTTTCCTACCAAATAACCGAACAATGCGGTTATGAAGTTATTAACCGCATTCCATTGGTGCGCTTTTAAGAAAAGTGGAAAAGAGTATCAAAACCATTAAAGTAAGTACGTAACAAATACCATCTTAAAATGTCAAATTACAATAACCTAAATACATTTCTAAACACCACAGAGAGATGAGAGTAAGGTCTGAAGCGTGAACAACTAAAAGGGGATTTTTTTTGGAACCCTACTCGAAATCCCGCTTCACAAATTTTATTAACTTTCAACATAGTAAAAGTTATGTATATATAATTTTAATATAAGATAGCCTGTGCAGTTCGGTTTATTAGATATAGCCTTGATCCCGGTAGATATGCCATTACGTCAACAAATATCATCATGCCCTCGACCTCTCAATCTGGTAATACTAACATCACTCAGTCTAGTAGTAGTGTAACCTTAGCTTACCTTGTTGAATCACTCCTCCCCATAATTGTGGATTTAATTTTTGGGTTCTAGCTTGCTTATTGTATTATTGCTTAAAGTTGAATAGAACAACAAATATGAAATTGAAGCACCAAGAGTTATGATTTTGAGACTAAGTGTTGTCGCAGTCACTGTCAGATTGAAATGATTTCTTTTGTCGCATTCGATACATTCAAGCATCGTCTACTTTTTCGCGAAAACTATCATTTTCTCATTTGCACCGCGAACCAGCCTCCTCTATATCGTATATGCATTCGTCTTCTTCCAATTTTCCCTCATTGTGTTCTCCCTTTTCCTACTTCAAGACATCCACGTGTCGATTCGTTCGCAGAGCTTCACCCAGGGTTAACTTAGCGCATCTAACTTTTTTTGGGTTGTCTGCTTGTATCTCGGTTGCTTGCGTTTATGGTTATCGGCAATATGGAGCAGTAGCGTTAAGGGGATTTGTGCTTGGAGTTTTTTATGGATTACGTCACCGGATATGTGTATTTTCTGATTTCCTTTTAGGTGAGTAAACATCTTCCAATTAAATACTAATTACTTGATAAATGCACAGTCTCTCAAACTGTTTATAAATACCGATTATGGCACCACATATGTGAAGCACTATCGGTAGTAAACATAGAGCGTATTACGAAGTTTTTGAATCAGCAATTTGGATGGGTTTTAATTTTTATTTTACCAATGTCTTGATTGATATTAAGTAGATTAAAATTGCTAATGAATTATGGTGTCTGGTTGTACTCTCAATTGAGGTTTCTTTTACCGACATTTATGTTCATATTGACAACGGTCTTTTTTCTTCCGCTACAAATCAGGCTTTTTTAGACGATTATGAAAGTCATTCAACTTTCAAGTTATGTGGGCCTATTCCTGACCATTTTTGGTTATGTCTTCAATGGTCAGCTAGCATTCGGGGGTCTTGTTCCGGACAGGTTTCTTTTTTGTGATGAATATTGTTCATCTGTTGGGAACAAACCGTCATTTTCTTCGAGTCAGTTCAATTTCTTAAAAACATTCTTTCTATTAACCTCCCTCAATATTTACTAATTTTCAAAACTTGGGTTTGTAAATGATTCTTACCGGGAGGTTCTTATTTATTCCTCCAAACACAACGCAATACCAACTGCAAATACAAACCCAGCTGCCTATCTTCTTATACTGATTGAAAAAAAGATTTAACAGAGTATGTGCGTATTCTTGCTTACCTCGACCTTGTATGGTGAGTGAGTAATTTTGAGACATCGTGACGAGCTGCATTTTTCGAAAAGACCGGTGCGACCTACAAAAGAGTGATGGATGTATGCCTGAAACCCTTGGAACAGCTCATACAGGATTTGAGTGTGCCCAAACACTTAGTTTTACTACTCAAAAATCCATTTGATGATGAATATTAGGTGAATAATCTAACCATTTAGACATCTTAAGATGAAAGCTTAAATAGATTATAGACTATTATCAAACCGCGCCGTGTATTTTATATCTTACGATGAATAATCTAACCATTTAGACACCTTATATTCATCATCAAATGGTTCTTTGAGTAGTAAAAGTAAGTGTTTGGGCACACTCAAATCCTGTGTGAATTGTTCTAAGGGTTTCAGGCATACATCCATCACTCTTTTGTAGGTCGCACCGGTATTTTCTAAAAATGCAGCTCGTCACTCAAAATTACTCACTCACCATACAAAGGTCGAGGTAAGCAAGATTACGCACATACTCTGTTAAATCTTTTTCTTCAAACAGTAAAAGAAGATAGGCAGCTGGGTTTGTATTTGCAGCTGGTATTGCGTTGTGTTTGGAGGAATAAATAAGAACCTCCCGGTAAGAATCACTTACAAACCCAACTTTTGAAAATTAGTAAATATTGATGGAGGTTAATAGAAAGAATGTCTTTATAAGAAATTGAACCGACTCGAAGCAAATGACAGTTTAGTTCCCACCAGATGAACTCCAAACAACACTCACCTGTCTGGAACAAGACCCCCCAATGCTTGTCGACCCTTGAAGACATAACCAAAAGTTATATAGGCCTATATAACTTGAAAGTTAAATGGCTTTCATAACCGCCTATAGAACGCCTGATTTGTAGCGGAAGAAAAAAGACCGTTATCAATATGAACATATACGTCAGTAAAGAAAACCTCAAATGACAGTACAACGAGACACCATAATTCATTAACAATTTTAATCTACTTAATATCAATCAAGACATTGGTAAAAAAATTAAAAATTGCTTATTCAAAAGCTTCCTAATACGCTCTATGATTACCGGTGTTTCACATATGTGCTACCATAATCGGCCCTTTTTAAACAGTTTGAGAGACTGTGCATTTACCAAGGGGAAATCAAATACACATCTATGGTGATGTAATCCAAAAAAAACTCCAACCACAAATCCCCTTAACACTACTGCTCCATATTGCTAAGAACCATAAACGCAAGCAACCGATATATAAACAGACAACCCGAAAAAAGCTAGATGCGCTAATTTAACCCTGGGTGAATCTCTGCGAACGAAGCGACAAGTGGACGTCTTGAAGAAGAAAAAGGAGAACACAAGGAGAGAAAATTGGAAGATGACGAGCGCATAGACGGAGAGTAAGAAGGTTCGGGGTGCAAGTGAGAAAATGACGGTTTTCGCGAAAAAGTAGACAATGGTTGAATGAACGGATTGCAACAAAAGTAACAATCCCAATCTGATTAGTGACTGCGGGGACACCTAGTCTCAAGATCATCACTCTTGGTGCTTCGATTTCGTCTTCATTGTTCCACTCAACTTTAAACAAAAATACAATAAGCAAACTAAAACCCAATAATCGAATCCACAATTACGGAGATGAGTGATTTATCAGGGTATGCTAAGGTTACACTACTAGTAGACTGAGTGGTGTTAGTATTACGAGATAGAGAGGTCGAGGGGCGTGATGTTCTTCTGGCAGTTCTTCGTCGACGCAATGGCATATATCTACCGGGATCGAATCTTTTCACTCTAATGATCAAGGATGGATTTAGTCTTATCCCGTTCTTGATCAGCGCTTCATGGCCGCAGACTGACGCTGTATGCAAATTACACCACATTTTTCAAATTCCCTCCATAACAAATCTTTGTTTGCTGGAGGAAACCCACAAATCGGGTTCCTCCCTAGATCAATACAAACATGTGGAGTTATATAACAGTGCATTGGCACATCAAACAGATACTACAAGTAAATGAGCTCTATAAATAGTTGTTTATTCCTAAAATCCTTTTATGATATAGTTGATTTATGAACAAGAATTTAGCATGCAGAGATAAAAACTATACGGGGAGGGATGAATAGATATAAATTGAAAATTACCCGTAAATAGTAACTCATTCTTCAGTGTCAATCACTGTCCCGTGGAATCTTGACTTCATATTCGCCTCTTTGATCGATGAAAAGGGTCTAACAATAACAGCAAAAATTGTAAACAATGGGTAGTGGAGGATTCAAAACAAGGGTTTTGGTGGTTTGTTTGGCTCAATTACGGTCACATCATCGTATAGTTGTTGAATTTTATCTTTATAATTTTACTATTACATAATTTTTACCGTATAATATTTGGTTTATAAAATAATAGTAGTGTATCCGCGCAATACGGTTGGCAGTGCTTTGTTTTTTTTTCAGCAAATAGTTTCTTTGGCGATTAATATTTTCATAGGGAGGCTAACAATTCTCCTTTCAACAATCATTAGCTCGACCATAGTTGCCAGAAACGCGGTACGGTACAGGAAACGCGGTACGATACGATACGCGGTTCGCGACATTTAGTGTATCGGGTACGGGGGGTAGGCTCATTTCGGTACGGTTCGGTACGGTACGGGGAACGAGGTCCGGTACGGTGTATCGGTATATGTATACATTTACTTAACATTTTAAAATTTTAAATGTAACACTTAAATTTAATACATGAACCATAACTTAATAACTTAATAAGATAAATACCAAATTCCAAATCCATACAGTCCAAAACAGGAACAAAAAGAGAAGTACCAAAAACTCAAAAAGTCCACAAAATATCAAAACAAGGACCATACGAAAAATAACCAAAACAAGAACAAAATACCATAACTAGTAACTAGTTAACCCGCTGCCTTTTTCCTATCTCCTTCTCCATGCCTTCATCATCAAGATTCTCCCACACCATGTCCTCTAGACGTGCACTTGAACATTCAATGTGATCACTTTCCGGATTCATGTCCCATTTTTTGTTGGGTCCGGCTTTGTAAGATTCTGAAAACCGGGACAAAAGTCTAATATTGGAGTGAATAAACACAAGTTTATCCGCTCTTGGGCCATTTAAACGATTCCGCTTCACACTATGGATGTAAGAGTATGTGCTCCAATTCCTCTCCGCCGAAGAGCTACTAATCGGTTGCGAGAGGACTCGTTTTGCCACGTCCGCCAATTCCGGAGTCTCCGCTCCATATGTTGCCCACCAATCAATCGCGTCCATAGTCACCGCATCAGCTTGTGTCCCGGCCAATGAATAGATTCCTTTCTTCATGTGAAAGGTTGCAAATTGCTCTCTCAACTATTTATCTTCTTCTTCACTCTCCGAAATTCTTGTAAACGCTTTCAAAACACCTTGAATAACTTCTAAATCTTCGTTGGGAGGATTTCTTTTCATTCCTCCTGGTGCCAACTTAGCAAGATAATGCTTGTCATAATATTTAGGATTTAAAGCAAATCCTAAACAATGGAGGGGTATACTCATCTTCTCCCACCTTTCAACTACAATTTTTTCAACTTCATGGTAATACATTGACAATTTATTGTCCCTCATAGTCATAGCCTCTTTGATTTGACCCATCATATTGTCCATTCGTTCAGATATTTCTGCCATTTTCGGACCTTCGCCATCAGAAAACTTTACCATGTAAAAGATAGGTTTTGTGATAGCCAAAATGTCAACAATATCATCCTAAAAATCGTCATCTTTAATTGTATCTGTCACTTTATTAACAAGTAACCGAGTGTGCTCATCCACCTTGTTGACCCATTCCCGCCACGAGTTTAAGACAATAGTAGTAGCAAGTGCTTCCCTACATTCGGTTAGTCTTTTCAACAGTATGTAATGTGATGCAAATCGTGTTTTTGCAACCTTCAACAATTGCAATTTCGAGTTGTCTCTAAAGAAAGCTAAGGCGTGCGTGTGGTTTAAAAAAAACTTGACAATACCCTTCCCTCTGTTATATGTTTCGGATAGCCATTCAAATTTCTTTGCCATGTCTTTGAAAATCAGATTTAAAGAGTGTACACAACAAGGGGACCAGAAAATATGTTTATATACCTTCTCGATTTCCCGTCCAGCCGCCTTGCAGTTAGCCGCGTTATCGGTGACAACTTGAATAACACTACTTGGTCCAATCTCCTCAATAGCTCCTCGAAGATATTTAGCAATCTCCACCCCCGTCTTCTCAATCCCCGAAAAGGCGTCCGCGTACATAAAAGTTGCACCACGTGAATTTTGTGCAACAACATTTATAAGTGGTTCACCTTTGACATTCGACCAACCATCCGAGACAATGGATACTCCTTGTGTTGTCCACGTGTCTTTCACCGGATCAAGTTCTTTGCTCACTTGTCTTTCACATTGGTCAAGCAACGAAGTTCTAGCTTTTTCATATGAAGGTGGCTTGTAACCGTCCGGTGCTTTCTTGATAGCTTGAATCATTTCAAGGAATTGTGGGTTCCGTAGCACATTAAAAGGAATCCCATTAGCACATAACCCTCGAAGTATCTTCATGTCAACCTCCTCTCTCTCTCAAGCATCTTAAATGCATCTTCAATCCTTCTTTTTGAAGCCGGGTTTTGTGAGAGCACGGAATTCTTCAATGATTTGGCAGCAACACCTTTCTTTTCTGCTTCTTTGACCCTATTATATAGAATGTCATAATACGGGTTACCTTTAACAAGGACCGGACACCTTTTGATCTCAGCTTTTTTCCTCCCCGGAGGAGGTCCAAAAAAGTAAACATGGATTCGAGTATAAGAGCTGGTGTAGTTGCCTTTACAGTGGTTACAAGTCCAAGGTTTAGAACCTCCACTGTTCTTGCTATTTACTGTAGAAGTGAATGTCACTTCTTCAAGGAGTGGTTTGCTAGGATCTTTCTCAACAGAGCTTGTTGGGGCTGTTTTTTCATTTTGTTGCACCTCATCATCAACATTGATTGGTGTTTGATCTTGGGTCTCACTAATATGAGTACCTTCTGTGTCACTGTCGATATCAGTTGAGTCTCAGACTCCATGTTTCTTTTTCTTCCAAATGCCATACCAGAAATTAAGTGAAAAAAATCGAGAACAGGAAATTTGCAATTGAAGTGAAAGAAATCAGAACTGTGGAGTGTGGAGTGTGGACTGTGGATATTGAAATCGATAACAACATATGGTGTTTATATACAATTTCAATTGTTTCCGTTTCAAATTATATTCACGTCAAGGGTCGAACGGTGTAAATGCCATATCAGAAAACGCATCACAACCAATCGACGAGAGAAAGCCAAAGGTCGGTACACTTGATTTTGACCACCGATTCATACGATTTTGACCACCGATTCATACGATTTTGACCACAGAAACGCGTTTCGGTTTGAAAGAAATCGGGATTGGGGTCGATTGGGTCCGCGATTGGGTACGGTTGTCTCACCATCACGAGTCGCCTACAATCAACGTTTCCGAACGAATCCTAGGCGAATGGGGACGGCGCGATTGGGAACGCGGGACGCCGACAAATTGGCGTTTCTGGTAACTATGAGCTCGACGAACAACGAATAATTTCTTTTCAACAAAAATTATAAAGAATATGAAATCCCAAGTTGTTGTAGAGGCATTGGAATAAGGGAGAGAGAGCAAAATGTTAGGGTGATATTCGTGGTGGGCCCTACTAATGAAATCAATAACAATAGTAAAAATGAATAATAAATGTCAAAAAAAGTTATATAGAGACACAAGAATAGAAGAAACAATATCGATTTGGTATTTTCAAAAAGCAAAAATAATTAAAAGAGTCTTAAATTCTAGCTTATAAAATTTCATAATTGTAAACTTAGATCTACCAAAAAAAATTAACATTATAAAAGCTTAGTAAACCCCATACTGGTTGGTCATATAACTTTTTTTCCTATTAAGCCATTAAACTTTTAAAGACCAACCTACTAAAACAATGTACTTACTGTAACTGTACATTTTAAAAGCAATCACAGTTTAATATTTTTGTGTATAATTTTTTGGCTTTAATTTATCAAATTGTACCCATTAAATAAATTGTCTTCAATCATGTGATCTAACAAACTGTATCCATTAAATTTAACAAAAAATATCAGCATAAATTTTCTTTAACCATTTGATAATTATATTTAATGAAAAAATGTCAGCATAATCTTTTAGATCTTTTAGAATTTTTAACCTGGTCCAGAAAAAAACGATCAAACAAATCTATAGAGACGACTGATATTGCCTAATTTATACATATATTTCGGGCAATATCGAGTGCTTAAACACGTGTTTTTGGTATTATCTAAAGATAAAAGATACTTATACGCCAAAATTACCAAAACACAGGAAAATGGCTTTGCGGATAAAGAAGGAGCTAAATACAAGCTTAAAAGTGAACAAAAGAAGTGTAATTGCCTTGTAGGAAGAAAAGAACTGAATATAGAGACATACGCGCGAAAAATAAAGGAAAAAGCCCAACAGGAGCCAGATCGCGACCCTATCTCACTCAGGATCGCGACCCGATCTACTGACAAGGTGGTGACAGATTGCTGACAAAAAGATTGCGACACGATGAAGAGATCTCGACCCTATCAGATCGCGACCCGATCTTCTATGGGGTCGCGATGTGATCCACCAACCACGTTTCACTGATCAGGAGGCATACTCATTACACCAACCACAGTCCACTCATCGGGATAGTGGCCAGCACAAAAGAGCAAAAGATCGCGACGCGACCTATGTGGATCGCGACGCAATGGTATCTGGAACAACAACTATAAACTGAGTCCTTCTCCTCTTCTTTTGAAAAAATAATAACATCACACCAGAGAGACACCATAGAGATCAAGGAAACTATAGTTCAGATATATTTTCGTGTATTTATCATTTTTACATGTTATTGAGAGTGATTTTCATAATAAGAAGGAGCTAAGATATTCATTATAAGCAAGGATTCATCGATTGTAACCGGTTAGTATCTTTTATCATGTCTTTTTCATATTGTTGTTGTACATTTGATACCATGCTAGGCTAAATCCCTGCAACTTTTGTCTAGGAGATATTGATTCAATAATATAAACATGTGTTGATTTAGTTCTTGATTCGAGTTTAACATTGGTTAGGATATATTACTTGCATGCTATACATATTAAATGAGGTTAGGGTTTATATTCTTGATAACCATCTTCATATGATTAAGGTTTATTGAACATTTAAACTTATTGATTATATGAACCGTATGATGTATAATTGACAATTATATATCATTGGACTAGTTATTGGCCATTTAACTAGGAATGTTGTCTAAGTTATGAACTTGATTTGTGAAATAAAACTTATATCGCATTTAATTACAACTCATGACCATTGATTGTATGAACATATTGCTATGACCATTAGGATATGGACTATGTTTGCATGCTAGCTTATATAAATATTTCATGATTATAAGTTGTTTAGTTACATGACCATTGTGCTATAATAACTTAAAAGTCATTAGAATTGGTGAATTGACCATAGGATCCTACACTTAAAGCAACCTATTTAAACTCATTGCACATAATCAAAAAACTAGTCAACCTAAGTTTATATGAATCAACAAATCCTAGGTGAAAGTTTCCTTTGTTATTATTTGATCATACTATATACTTATTGTTGTGTTATTACGACCATTGCATCTTAATAGTTTACCTCTTTTATAAACATTCAAAAACTTGGTTTTACGAGTTTTCACTAAAACTCGCTTCTAAACTGTTTGACTAAGAATTGCAAACTCTAAGTTAGTTAACAACTCCCTGTGGAAATTCGATACATTTACTTACCAAAACTATACTATTAAATGATCGAGTAATGCTTGCTCGTAAGTCTAATAGTCAAATAATAAGGTAAATAATTGGATTAAGACTTAAATGACATGACAACTACAAGTGAGTTGTTTTGACGACAACAAGTTTTTGGCGCCATTGCCTTTGTTGCTGGTTGTAGAAATCATTTCCTCCTCGCCAGTTGTTTCTACGTATCGGGTAGTCGAATCTGTCTCCAGATGAGTAACAAGCTTCTGCTTTCTTATTACCATCTTCATCGTATGGAAAGTCTTTCTGTAAGTGAGGACCGCTGCAATTGTCACAGCCCACCGTGATGGCGTGGATATTTTGAGTCATCTTTTTTAGATCTCTCCCAAATTGATCCAATCGGTTATGAATGGCGAACATTCCTTCCACTACCTCTTCCTTTAACTTTCTTCGGCATGATGGATCTCTTGAGGAATGGTAATGGTGAGAGTGTTTTGCCAGTTCCTCAATTCTTTCATAAGCCTCGGTAGCGGTTAGGTTTATGAGGGGTCCTCTCCCGTCTAGTAGTTGTCTTGTTTGTGTGTTGATACAGTCGTAGAACTTCTGAACTTTTTGGTGTTTGTCCATGTCGTGTTGTGGACAATCCTGAACTTTTTGGTGTTTGTCCACGGTGGAGTGTATTCTTCTATGAAGTCCTGTTTCAGTCCGTTCCATGTAGTGATGGAACCTGGAGGCAGTCTTTTCAACCATTTCTTTGCTCCTTCGCGTAATGTCATCGGGAAGATTCGTAGCATGACTGCGTCTGAGGAAATTCCTGGAATGTTGAAGCAGTCAGTTATTTCTGTGACTTGCTCGATGTGTTCGACTGGATCTTCTTCTTCTGTTCCTTTGAAAGTGATGCCCTTAAGAGCTGAAAGGTAATGGCCTTTAAGCTCAAAATTTGCATTTTCCGGTATCTTGGGCCGTACAAGACTTGGTCCTGTTCCGTCTCGTGCTCTGTTGTAATATGCTTTCAAAGTTGGTTCTGGCTTGTTTACTGGGATGTCCATTTCTTGTCTAGGTTTTTCTTTCGGAAAAATGCTTCTTCTTATTCTTCTCCTTGCGTTAAACTCACGTTCTGGTTCGTTCAGTGCAGGTCTGATATTCGGTTGTGAACTTCGGGTCATACACCGTACACAAGAATTAGAAGAAACTGCACTCAAGTTGGTTGCACCCTTTTTTTTATATAAAAATAAAATATATATATATATATATATATATATATATATATATATATATATATATATATATATTTGAAACCTTTCTAAACCTTTATGTAATCAATTAGTTATAAAAAACTGAATATCTTATCAAATCTACTATAATGCGTTGACTATCAAATAAAGAACGGTCAGGCATGACAGTAGGGAGGCAGGACTCTTTCGGTCAATGACCTTTCGAAAATCCAACAACCAGACCGAATCTGTCTATTCTGACACCGTTCTCGTAAGTAGAATTACTAGCATTATAGTTGGACCGATAATCAATTTAATTTGACATAACTGAATAAATTGCAAGCAGGTCTTGAAATTATTTAGCAAAGAAACAAGAGAAACATATGAAAGAATTGAATCAACTTGAAATTTCAACTTCCCACGATAAAAACCGTAAAAAGGATCGATTGATTAACAATATCGAGTGTTTAAACACGAAGTAAGTATATGGTATGATCAAATAATAACAAAGGAAACTTTCACCTAGGATTTGTTGATTCATATAAACTTAGGTTGACTAGTTTTTTGATTATGTGCAATGAGTTTAAATAGGTTGCTTTAAGTGTAGGATCCTATGGTCAATTCACCAATTCTAATGACTTTTAAGTTATTATAGCACAATGGTCATGTAATTAAACAACTTATAATCATGAAATATTTATATAAGCTAGCATGCAAACATAGTCCATATCCTAATGGTCATAGCAATATGTTCAAACAATCAATGGTCATGAGTTGTAATTAAATACGATATAAGTTTTATTTCACTAATCAAGTTCATAACTTAGACAACATTCCTAGTTAAATGGCCAATAACTAGTCCAACGATATATAATTGTCAATTATACATCATACGGTTCATATAATCAATAAGTTTAAATGTTCAATAAACCTTAATCATATGAAGATGGTTATCAAGAATATAAACCCTAACCTCATTTAATATGTATAGCATGCAAGTTATATATATCCTAACCAATATTAAACTCGAATCAAGAACTAAATCAACACATGTTTATATTATTGAATCAACATCTCCTAGGCAAAAGTTGCAGGGATTTAGCCTAGCATGGTATCAAATGTACAACAACAATATGAAGAAGACATGATAAAAGATACCAACCGGTTACAATCGATGAATCCTTGCTTATAATGAATATCTTAGCTCCTTCTTATTATGAAAATCACTCTCAATAACATGTAAAAATGATAAATACACGAAAATATATCTGAACTATAGTTTCCTTGATCTCTATGGTGTCTCTCTGGTGTGATGTTATTATTTTTTCAAAAGAAGAGGAGAAGGACTCAGTTTATAGTTGTTGTTCCAGATACCATTGCGTCGCGATCCACATAGGTCGCGTCGCGATCTTTTGCTCTTTTGTGCTGGCCACTATCCCGATGAGTGGACTGTGGTTGGTGTAATGAGTATGCCTCCTGATCAGTGGAACGTGGTTGGTGGATCACATCGCGACCCCATAGAAGATCGGGTCGCGATCTGATAGGGTCGAGATCTCTTCATCGTGTCGCAATCTTTTTGTCAGCAATCTGTCACCACCTTGTCAGCAGATCGGGTCGCGATCCTGAGTGAGATAGGGTCGCGATCTGGCTCCTGTTGGGCCTTTTCCTTTATTTTTCGCGCGTATGTCTCTATATTCAGTTCTTTTCTTCCCACAAGGCAATTACACTTCTTTTGTTCACTTTTAAGCTTGTATTCAGCTCCTTCTTTATTCGCAAAGCCATTTTCTTTTGTTTTGGTAATTTTAGCGTATAAGTATCTTTTATCTTTAGATAATACCAAAAACACGTGTTTAAACACTCGATATTGTCTGAAATATATGTATAAATTAGGCAATATCAAAATACCCTACACTTGAACTTTGCTTGTCCTCAAGCAAACTACAATTTAGAATCAAGCCAGCAATTTAGATGTTCAGACAACTTTCCATTTGCTACCAATGATCTAGCATTTATTACCGATGTTAAGAATAATGATTTAAGAATAAACATAGTGGATTATATCTAGTCTTATGTTCATATTTATAACTTTTCCAAAAATTTACACAAACTCTCTTTCTAAAAACGTCAAGTGCTTAGTTTGAAAAATACTCATTTTTACATAACATTGAATACACCCTCTAAAAATTCTTTTACCTCAAAACTTTTTGTCGAGTTTCCCATATTTAGAATTCGATGCTGAACTTGATTTATCGATTAAGTTGATATAATAATATTCTCTCGCACCTTTGAAACTCGTGACTTTCTATGGAACTCTTGATTACAAATTTTCAACTCATGATTGTACAGAGTTTACTAATTCAAATTTCAAAGGCCACTAAGAAAATTCCATGACTTTCGATGACACCCGTGTAGCGAGCTTTCGACAATATTATCCCAAACCAGTTGGTTTTAGGTAATAAGGAGTACAAATGCCTGTAGGCCCCATTTTATGTCTACGTGCTCGAATGTCAAAAGCCACTGATTGAATTTTCCTTCCTGAGTTTCTCTTTTATGGATTTACTTGAATTTTACTTTAGATCTCATTAGATTTCTTGAGAATTTTTCTCATTTTAAGCTCATTTATCGAGGCTTAGCTTCCTCAATTCAGTAAATTGGTACATCTGTAAATAGAGAAACTGACTCAATCTTTTTTTTGGTAAAAAACTCAATTTTTAACAATTGATAAATTTTCAAAGGGTCTATTTCTTAATTTATGCAAAACATTTTGTAACCACCACCCTAGAAACTTGTCATCTAAAGAATTTGATTTTGTATAAAAATTTGAAAAACCAAAATATATGCATCATATTAAATTTAATCTACGAAGTTATTTTCAAAATATTTTTCTTAACAATTACCTATTAGCATTCAATCTTTGGAAAAGTTGTTTGAAGATAAAACAAATTTAAATTGGTTTGGTTGATTTTTGCAGTTTGACGCTCTTACCCCACACTTATCTTATATAATAATCTTTATTGTATATAACATTTAAATCAAAATTGAGTTTTAATTGGAATGGACTCCCCTTGGGTAATGAGCTGTGTTGCTTAGAGGAATTTTTCCACAGAAAGAACTTGCTGAACTGACTACCAGCGTCTGATCAATACCACATTCTGCATCAATACTCAGAAACATATTAAACACACATGTAATTATAAATAACACACACCACACTGAAATAAAATCAAAATAATTCCAAAGTATTTAAATATAAAAATATAAAATCAATCCTCAACATCATCAAATGCAGAACCTGAAGTACCAGTGCCGTCACCAAAATCCTGCAGATAGTCAGGTGGTACAAACCAAGTGGGGACAGGAGGAACATAAGTCGGGTAAGGAATGGAGGGCTGGAAACCCTGACTCTGGTAGAACTCCTGCATGGTTTGCGACATCAACTGGTCATGTACCTGTCTCCTCAAAATGTCGCGCTCTATCCTCTGCATGTCTCTCTCCCTCCTCAGATCCATGCTACTCATCTGCTGGGATAAGTAGCGTAAGTCAATCTCCTGCTCTGGGATATTAGGCTGAACTGGAGACCTCTGTCGGCGACGACGATGAGCTCTGGGGACTGGCTCTGGCTGTGGCTCTGGCACCGGGTCTGGCTGAGCATCCATGTCATAACCCTGCTCAACAGGGTCATCCCCTAGAATGACTGAAGCACCGTGATCGTCTCGACCGATCACTATCATCAGCTCCAAGTAGACCCTCTGCATGAATCGCGGATTCGACCTCGCGAGTCCCCGCGCGTGAGGAGAAGAGAACACATCATAAGACCTGGCTAGCCTGGAAATAAAATGTCCACCACTAATGGGGCTCTTCCCTTTCGCCCCCTTCGCTTTCCTGGAAAGGAAGACTGCGAGGGTGTACGGGATATTCAGGCACACACCCTCTGAAAGTAGGCACCACATGTAGAATACATCGTCGGCCGGTACCTTCTCACATCCCCTACGGTGATTAACCGTAGTGGCTACGAGTCTATGAAGCAGGCGGTGGACAGGGGAGCGGATACGGCTCTCCACCGCGGTGTGTGAATCGTACACCTCATCGGCTAGCACATCCCAAACATCTGCTAAATGAAAGTCCTCGGGCTGGTGCTTGAGGCAAGCCTCAAAGAATGTGGAGAATCTAGCAGAGACAGTCTCCTCCCTAGTGTATAGACCTAGGCGTATCCCTAGCTCCAATACACTGCACTCTCGGCTAACTCCTCCCAGCCTGAAGGAGAAAGCAGTCCTATCCTTCAATTCTCTGTGTTGCTCAAATTGTACAGTGGATAGGAACTCCAGTGTGATCTCTCGGAAGATGGGCTCCTGGAAATGGAAAAGTCTGTCCCATGCATGACAAGTGAAACCGGAAGCAGCGTGGATTTTGGTCGTGAAAACAGCTCAAATTCTTTAGATGACAAGTTTCTAGGGTGGTGGTTACAAAATGTTTTGCATAAATTAAGAAATAGACCCTTTGAAAATTTATCAATTGTTAAAAATTGAGTTTTTTACCAAAAAAAAGATTGAGTCAGTTTCTCTATTTACAGATGTACCAATTTACTGAATTGAGGAAGCTAAGCCTCGATAAATGAGCTTAAAATGAGAAAAATTCTCAAGAAATCTAATGAGATCTAAAGTAAAATTCAAGTAAATCCATAAAAGAGAAACTCAGGAAGGAAAATTCAATCAGTGGCTTTTGACATTCGAGCACGTAGACATAAAATGGGGCCTACAGGCATTTGTACTCCTTATTACCTAAAACCAACTGGTTTGGGATAATATTGTCGAAAGCTCGCTACACGGGTGTCATCGAAAGTCATGGAATTTTCTTAGTGGCCTTTGAAATTTGAATTAGTAAACTCTGTACAATCATGAGTTGAAAATTTGTAATCAAGAGTTCCATAGAAAGTCACGAGTTTCAAAGGTGCGAGAGAATATTATTATATCAACTTAATCGATAAATCAAGTTCAGCATCGAATTCTAAATATGGGAAACTCGACAAAAAGTTTTGAGGTAAAAGAATTTTTAGAGGGTGTATTCAATGTTATGTAAAAATGAGTATTTTTCAAACTAAGCACTTGACGTTTTTAGAAAGAGAGTTTGTGTAAATTTTTGGAAAAGTTATAAATATGAACATAAGACTAGATATAATCCACTATGTTTATTCTTAAATCATTATTCTTAACATCGGTAATAAATGCTAGATCATTGGTAGCAAATGGAAAGTTGTCTGAACATCTAAATTGCTGGCTTGATTCTAAATTGTAGTTTGCTTGAGGACAAGCAAAGTTCAAGTGTAGGGTATTTTGATATTGCCTAATTTATACATATATTTCAGACAATATCGAGTGTTTAAACACGTGTTTTTGGTATTATCTAAAGATAAAAGATACTTATACGCTAAAATTACCAAAACAAAAGAAAATGGCTTTGCGAATAAAGAAGGAGCTGAATACAAGCTTAAAAGTGAACAAAAGAAGTGTAATTGCCTTGTGGGAAGAAAAGAACTGAATATAGAGACATACGCGCGAAAAATAAAGGAAAAGGCCCAACAGGAGCCAGATCGCGACCCTATCTCACTCAGGATCGCGACCCGATCTGCTGACAAGGTGGTGACAGATTGCTGACAAAAAGATTGCGACACGATGAAGAGATCTCGACCCTATCAGATCGCGACCCGATCTTCTATGGGGTCGCGATGTGATCCACCAACCACGTTCCACTGATCAGGAGGCATACTCATTACACCAACCACAGTCCACTCATCGGGATAGTGGCCAGCACAAAAGAGCAAAAGATCGCGACGCGACCTATGTGGATCGCGACGCAATGGTATCTGGAACAACAACTATAAACTGAGTCCTTCTCCTCTTCTTTTGAAAAAATAATAACATCACACCAGAGAGACACCATAGAGATCAAGGAAACTATAGTTCAGATATATTTTCGTGTATTTATCATTTTTACATGTTATTGAGAGTGATTTTCATAATAAGAAGGAGCTAAGATATTCATTATAAGCAAGGATTCATCGATTGTAACCGGTTAGTATCTTTTATCATGTCTTTTTCATATTGTTGTTGTACATTTGATACCATGCTAGGCTAAATCCCTGCAACTTTTGTCTAGGAGATATTGATTCAATAATATAAACATGTGTTGATTTAGTTCTTGATTCGAGTTTAACATTGGTTAGGATATATTACTTGCATGCTATACATATTAAATGAGGTTAGGGTTTATATTCTTGATAACCATCTTCATATGATTAAGGTTTATTGAACATTTAAACTTATTGATTATATGAACTGTATGATGTATAATTGACAATTATATATCATTGGACTAGTTATTGGCCATTTAACTAGGAATGTTGTCTAAGTTATGAACTTGATTAGTGAAATAAAACTTATATCGCATTTAATTACAACTCATGACCATTGATTGTTTGAACATATTGCTATGACCATTAGGATATGGACTATGTTTGCATGCTAGCTTATATAAATATTTCATGATTATAAGTTGTTTAGTTACATGACCATTGTGCTATAATAACTTAAAAGTCATTAGAATTGGTGAATTGATCATAGGATCCTACACTTAAAGCAACCTATTTAAACTCATGGCACATAATCAAAAAACTAGTCAACCTAAGTTTATATGAATCAACAAATCCTAGGTGAAAGTTTCCTTTGTTATTATTTGATCATACCATATACTTATTGTTGTGTTATTACGACCATTGCATCTTAATAGTTTACCTCTTTTATAAACATTCAAAAACTTGGTTTTACGAGTTTTCACTAAAACTCGCTTCTAAACTGTTTGACTAAGAATTGCAAACTCTAAGTTAGTTAACAACTCCCTGTGGAAATTCGATACATTTACTTACCAAAACTATACTATTAAATGATCGAGTAATGCTTGCTCGTAAGTCTAATAGTCAAATAATAAGGTAAATAATTGGATTAAGACTTAAATGACATGACAACTACAAGTGAGTTGTTTTGACGACAACAACGACGATACTTACCTTGATTCCAGTAGCATTAATCTTTCATTGTAGAAGTTTCATTGTTGGGGGCAATTTCTTATTCCCATTTGTTTGTTAAATCTGCCCTCTTTTCACCTAAAACAAACAATGGCTATAATCATGTTATAAGAGCTTTAACCGGGAACCAAAACATTTCAGCAAAAGACGATATTGGTCCTGATATTACAAAAGAACGGTAATAAAGTTGAAATAATTCATCATTGATTTGCATAGACTATAAGAAAGAGTAAACTGCAATTTTGGTCCCAATAAATTCATCATCATCGATTGCCTTAAACAATAAGAAAAACATCAGTCCCGACTCCCGATTCACTTATATCCAAACAAAATAATCTCTCATTTACAAAGAGAAACACATTACCGCAAGCAACCTGTCACTCAAGGAGAAATGGAAGCAAACCAAACCCAACATGGTGGAAATCAACAAAACCAAACCTAAACCTAAACTTGAACTTGAAATTGAAAAAAAAAAAAAAACAGAAACGAAAACTGAAAATTACATTCCTAAAACTTGAAATCGACAAACCGAAGACCTAAATATGACACAAAAAACAAATCAGGGAACCTAAAAATTGAAATCCGAAACTGAAACATAAAAGAATTGATCAAGAAGAACAAACCTGTAATCGGGTCTCCGGGGAACGAAGTTACAGATGGGGTTGGTGACGGAAGAGAGACGTCGTCGGTGGTGGTGTTATGGCTCTTCGACGATGATGGTGCTTTGTACGGCGGTGAGAGGAGGAAGAGACAGGGTTGATGACGGAGGAGGGAAGGGCCTTTTTGTCAAGGGAGCACTGAGAATGTGCGAAGATCAATTAGTAGCAACACAATCATCTTTTCTTCAAAAACCCTAAAACCCAATGTATATTGAAGAAATCTGAGTGGGAAGGAGACGGTGATGGATGTAAATCTTTGAGATTTTGAAAACAAAAACACAATATTTGCATGGGAAAGAATATTACAACCGATTGCAATGGTTTGTAAAGAAATTTCAGATAAGGTTGTGTTTGGTAGCATCTGAACCATTAAGAGGCTCTGAATGAAAAGATGTTGTTTGGTTGGATATTTGAATGAACTATGTTGAACGATATAAAAATACCATTTTACCCTTCTGTGCAGTAATAAAAAACACAATTTTATGCATAATAAAACCAATTATTAGCAAAGAAAAATCTGATTTGAACCAAAGAATTCAACAGCAATATAAAACACAATTTCAGCATGGAGACAACCATTTCAGCCTGATATATACTCACATTTCAGCATAAAAAACATAACTTTCTGCATTAAAACCACATTTCAGCATGAAGAAAATTTCTGATTTAGCAGTAGCATTAAACAATGTTTTCTATATCAGCAATAAAAAAACATATTATTTCAGTATAAGCATTTCTGAATTAGAACCTAAAATCAGAACTCATAACCAAACGTAAATCAAAAATCAAGAAGCACTAAACAACCAAACACAAAAACAAATAGTGCTAAAATGCTTATGCGTAACTGAGAATAGTTAGCGATAAACTCAGAAATCATGAAGCACAAAATCATAAACGCATACCTGATGTCGAGAAGCGCCGGCGACCAGAAGAGCAGACGGCGACCGGAATGAAGACGGCGACGGTTGTTGCAGGTCGATAGGTTGTGATCGTTCAAAAAAGAGAGAGAAAGAATACCTGCTTTGGCTCGGGACCGACGCCGGCGGCCGAAGGCGTCGGCAGGAGGTTCAGTGCCGGCGATTTTGTTATTTTATCGGGATGTTTCTTTGATGGGAATGGATAGGTACCGATGGGTGTCGACCGTAAAATATAGAGAGAGGGACATATTTAGGTCAACAGTAAAATTGTAATAGTTTCATAAAAAACCCATTTAGCTTCTTCTCTTCTTTTAATGGTCCAAGGCCCATTAAAAGGATCTGATCCATTAATTTTATAAATTAAACGCAAGCTTCTTTCATTCAGATTAAGATGTTATCAAACATAGACTAAGATAGAAGAAAACGGAAGCTTCTTAATCCCTTATGTTTTCTTTTTCCATTTTTCTTAATTTATTAGGAAGTGATATTTCCACTTGAGAAATTGATTCATCAACATGATGTACAATACATTTACAGCTATCGTACAAATCAATAAAACATATATTTCATGTGGACGAATAAATTTCGTAAGTGGAAATATCAATTCCCTAATTTATTATATGGTTTCTGATTTAATGAAAAATCAAAAAATTAAAATTAAAAGAACCTCACCAATACATAAATGTCCCTCTTTTCTCCCTCTCTCTCTCTCATACACGCACACTCTCTCTCCTCATCGTTCTTTCCATCGGCGTTTCCATCCGGCTGCTCTCATTCTACCAGGTGCCTTACCTTCTTCTCCGGCGACATCCACATCTCCAACGACAAGGACCGAACCCGCCTTCTTCAACATCCCAATCCACCCAGCCGGGTTAAGCCCTCCGTATCTACGACCACCACCGGTCCGACACTGCAGCTTCTATGTTGGCCAACACCACCTACTCCTCCGATGGCTTTGGTGGCTTTGGTGGTTCACGATTTCTACCCGATGGCTTTGGTGGCTCTGGATCTTCCATTTGTTTCCTTCAATCGATGGTTAATTGATGCTTAACAGTTTTGTACCATCGTAACCCTAGCCGCCACAGGCGACCACAGCCACCACCATATTTTTTACCATCGTCTCATGTTCCCTCTGTCTCATTCAATCGATGCTTAACTGGTTCCATCCCACTCTTTTTTCTTTTGCGATTTGAACATCGATGAAGGGTGGATAAAGAAAAACTGGTGTTGGAATTGGAAATAGGGATGGAGAAAGTGATCGATTTTGAAACCCCCACCACCACCGCCGGTCTCTCTCTCTCTCTCTCTCTCTCTCTATTTCTGTTAGAAACAGTCACTCAAATGGTTATGTGGTAGAATTTGAAAGCTCACCACATCACTAATCAGCCTCGATTTGAGTAAATGGTTCTGTGGACAATTGTGATTGGAGCTAGGAGAATTGAATTTGGTCTTGGCGTTAGAGGGTGAAGAAGAAGATCGGTTGTGGAAGAGGGGGTTAGTGATGGGTGGGTTTTGTTATGTGTGTATGTGTGTTGAATCTGAACCTACAATCCCAAAAATCAGATTTTGATTTTTAGTGCAGACATGGGTTTGTTCTTGATTTTTTGGACAGTAAACAAGTAGAGGTTGGGAGTTAACCGGAGAATATGAACAGAGATACAAGCTGGTTGGCTGGAGAGAGAGAGAGAGAGAGAGAGAGAGAGAGAGAGAGAGAGAGAGAGAGAGAGAGAGTATGTATGTGTGTGTGTGTGTGTGTGGTTGTGTGTGTGTATGTGTGTGTGAAGGAGAGCGGTGAGAGAGATTGGAGGTGGCAAGGGTAGTTTTCATTTCTTTTTTAATTAAAAAATATTAATATAGATATTAAAAAATGATAAAATAAATTAGAATGATAATTTAGTCTTTTCAAATGCATCAGGTACCAAAATCACGGTAAATTTCTGATTTTGGACGTCCCATACAAGTTGAAAAGTTTTTGGACCAAAACCACAGTTTTGACAAACCACATGGACCAAGTTTGCAGTTTTGTCTAAGAAAAATTAGTGAATCTTCATCATAAATCCAAAGTTATAGAGCAAATATATTATATAAATTTCAGAATTTCACACATGTAAGAAAACATTTTCGTACCTTAGTTAGTTAATATACATTACTTAAATCTCAATCTCCTAGGTTTGGCTCTTTATAAGAACTCTTTTTTTCAATTAATTCATATGAAAGTGTCTGATACAATTTGGTCAATTATCTTTTTCAATTTAATAAAACCAACATCACCAATGTGTTTAACCATTTTACCCTTTGCCCTCTCTAAAATCCACCATCACTGGATTTTGAAAGTTATGTTTTTTTTTTTGTATTCACCGTCAACATGTTTAATTAAATTACTAATTATTCAAAATGTTTAAACTGTAACTATTAACTTAATTATTAATTTCGATTATAATTTGATCAAACCTAACATACTTGGTATTAGAAGATTACCGACTATAATATCCATATAATCAATCATTATTTTATAAGTCCAAATTCATAAATTCATTAATAAGAACAAAGATACCTTATTTAGAAACATCTGTAGATGTTTGTGAAGTGTTTCCAGAAATTAAAAAGTTAGAGCAAGATACCAAAATAGTGAAAGTTCGTAATATACACTAAGGTAGCGTTTGGTTCGGCGGAATTCGAAGGAATTGGAATCCAATTCCTTCAGAATGTTGTGTTTGGTTCACATTCTAGTAAGGAATTGGAATCCTAAATGAGGCTGACTTTCCGTTGACTTGAGGGAATTAAATTTCATCGGCTTGGTGAGGGAATTAAATACCATGAATGAGGGAAAGTAACAGATTACCTTTTTACCCTTGAAAACCTTTCTCTCTTAAACCCTATCTCCTCACGTTTTTCACGTATCAAACATATCACACCCCGCCTCCATTACAGGTGAGCTCGATTAAATCCTTCATCGTCGTCTCTCCACCTCGATCTCTCTCTCTTACGCACCCCGTCATGTTAACAGATCGTTGATTCGAACCAGTCTTTGACAGATGGAGTGCATCTTTATGTTCATCAATTCTAGATTGGAAGAGGTGAGTTTGATTTTGATTCCATCGGGCTCTCTCTCTATCTCTCTCTCTCTCTCTCTCTATATATATATATATATATATATATATATATATATATATATATATATATATATATATATATATATATATATATATATATATATGTATATATATATATATATATATATATATATATATATATATATATATATATATATATATATATATATGGCTCTCAAATCCTTTCATGCAGCCCATAATTTTTTTTGATGACCTTGCTGGTTGCAGCTTCCCCTCCCTCTCTCGAATCCCAATTTCTCCACAGAAAGTAATCGGCTGTTATCAGT
The DNA here is from genome assembly GCA_023525715.1 of Cichorium intybus. Taxonomy (NCBI): domain Eukaryota; kingdom Viridiplantae; phylum Streptophyta; class Magnoliopsida; order Asterales; family Asteraceae; genus Cichorium; species Cichorium intybus. Next base: position 1,892,736 of record CM042011.1, on the reverse strand, counting down.
AAGTTGCTCTCCCCTCTCTCTCTCTCTCTCTCTCACACGTAATTTCTTTCGTTTACTACTTCTAGTTTATGGTTGTCGATGTGTTAACTTGTGTTCTGTTAACGTGAATTTTGTTTCCCTGATGTCTAAATTGTGTTAAGCTGATTTTGGTGTTAACCTTGTTATCCTGATTTGTGGTAACGTGATAATTGTATCCTGTTTTATGTTTGTGTGATTTAAATGAGGGCAAATCTATCAATTTACATAGATTGCAATTTCTTTTCCTTCCAAGCAAACAGAAAATGGAAATGGATTCTAATTCCATTTTCTGTCAACCAAACAGGATATTGAATTGGATTTCAATTCCTCACAGATTCCAATTCCTTCAAAAACATTTCGTGAACCAAACGCCACCTAATTAAATAAATAAGTAATAAATAAATTCACGGTGAAACAAGTAGAAAGTAGCTATGTACATGGATTGTCTGTTGACATGGTCTTTTTTTTCTTCTTTTTTGGCTTGTTAGTCTTTTTTTTTTTTTTTTTTGGTTTATTGGTTTATTCTGCATTTTACTAAAGTTACAACAATTCCCCCTTTCTTTTATTGCTCTTAGTTGAATTGAAAATTGTAGTTTTTCAACTAAATCATACTCATTCCTCCTGTGTTTGACACCCATGCTTGCTGATGTTAGACTGATTGTGTAATAGTCTCTAACCATGGTAAATTACAGTTACAAGCTGTTTAAGAAGCTTAGATTCGAAAAAGCTCCTAAAATAGTAATTCATTTTCTATGAGTTTTTTGGGATCATTTTTTTTCTAAGAAGACTTGTATTGTAGATACTCTTAACATGCTCATTGAAAAACAATGATTTGAAAAAGCTGTTTCAATTAAAAAAAAAAAAAAAAAAAAAAAAAAAAAAAAACCCTTGTAGATGCAAGTATAGAAACGGCAAAAAGAAAAACAATATATAAGAAAATTGGTTTTATTTAATTTGATTTTAGATAAAACTATAATGATTCTACACCTACATATTCTGTGGTTGGAAAAACATAGATTTGTAATTGTGTATATTAAACAAAATATTTGGAAGCATGGTTATGTTTTCCAAACAAACAAATATAAAATATAATAATTTATGTGTACAATGCGAGATGAAACAACATAAACTTAGTCCTGGTGTGAAATGCATAACAATAGGAAGAACGATAAGCATGATTTTCCGTTTTATTTGTTTTTAGGAATTATATACCTCATTACCCAACCCTGGCCTCAAACAAGAAACAGTCTTGTTGTTGTTACATGAAAAATACAAACATGATATGATATAGATATCATTCTTCTTCTGCAATAACATTAACATCGCCAGTCTGCCCAAATATATCCGGAATTCCAATCCAATCTTTCTTCTCTCTCGTTTCCCAATATCCACCCACGTAATGGAAACAACCATCTTCATCCTTTTCAAACCACCGAGGTCTCCATCCCCTTTCTTGCAGCTTCCTTGCCTATTCACACAAATCGATGAACGATGATGAACAATAACGGACTTTTATTATTAAAAAAATAATATTGTCAAACATTACCTGTCTTTGTAATTGCTCGAGTCTAAGTTTCTCTGAATTCGCCAGCTCATACTCCCCGTTTTCCAGGTGGCGCTGATCTGGCCTAAGTCTCGAGTCAGTCGGAGGCAGCCTCTCTCTTAACCCCGGCGTTATCTCATTCAAAGAAATCGCAAACGGCGTTAAATTATACCGCGTCTTCACAGCCGACTTATCTCTCTCCCACAACAACACCGCCTCACTCATCGGATCATACCCCTTGGGTTTCACCGTCGGATCCCCCAACACGTAATACATCGCCTCATCCCACTTCCCCATCAACATCGCCACCTTCTCCCCCGTTCTATTATCGTGCACAAATCCATGAACCTGAAATTTCAAAATCAATCTCAAATTCCGATAAACGACGGATTTGTAAAAGTAGGTTTGGTTTGATGTTTGTTACTTGGTGGGGGTTTCGGTCGATAATTGATTGTTCTTTGAATTTGAGTTTGCAGGAGTAATTTCCACTGCCTTTGATACGCATTGTGCCGTAGTGATCGCAGTAGATTTTGCCGAGGATGATGTTGTAAATGGAGGTGGTGACTTTTGACCATTGAAATGTTTCGCCGTCTTCGAATTGTAGGGTGAGGACACCTACTGGATCGAGTTGAATAGATCGGCCCCAAAATTTGCCTTTGAGGTTTGAATCAGCCCAGAATTTCCACCCTCTGCCCTCGCAGTGACAGGCTACAATCATAGGGTGGTGACTCACCTAGACAGCGACAAAATAATTACTTACTTTTCATCATGTAAGTGTTGTATGTATCGACAAATTAACATATACTTTTTTTAGACTCTAAAAGTCTGACTATGAAAAAATATGACCTTTACCGTGATGGTGTTTTTTGAAATGTCATAAATTGATTTTGTAATTGACTACAATAACCTTCAACTTTCACATCAATAATTTCCTTTAAAAAAAAAAAAAAAAAAAAAATTAATTTCCTATTTTATGATGATAACCAATATCATCCGGTGTATGCCCAAACTCAAAGGAATGATTTCTACGTAATTGGATTTAAAGAGCTTACGACCAAATAAAATTACATGATATTTTCGTCATTTTTACCATTTTGATATGAATGACATCAACAGGGTAGGTTGGAATCTTTTTGAAATTTTTACAAATACATGATAACTCTTCTGTCACTTAAGTGAAAAAAAAAAACAAGGAAAGTTTACCTTTTCAGAAAAGAAACGTAGGCCTTTATCAGGATAATCTGCTTCATAGGTCTCTCCCAAAAGAGGGTTAAAAGGTTTACATTGTCGACCTTCGGTTGATGCATAACCCGAAACAGCAAAAGCTGCAATGCTTAGTATTCTCATCAAATCATTCCCCTGAACGATTACAATTACAAGTTCGAGTCAATTCACTTCCAAAAGGGCAAAAACGGAAACTCAACGTCGAAAAGCTTAAAAGTTACCTGACCTGCTTTCCCCATTCCAAGGCCCGGTCAACTAAACAAGAATACTCCAAATCCTCAAAGCATTTTTGTAAAGAAGAGAGCGGTTCATTAAAGTAAACAGGGAGACAAACACCGGAAAGATCCTTTCCGATGTTGTCTTTAATGATGGACCATAACCCGACTGGTTTTTCTTTTTCTTTTGGATCCGGTAAACTGTGTCTTCTTTTTATGTGAGGGTATTGGATTAGACTGATTTCCATTCCGGCCTCACGTAACCGAGAAGATGGGAATGAGTCTGTGTCATTTGATAAAGAATTGGAAGCGATTCCTGTCTTGTCTCGACTTCGATAAGATGCACATCTTAAAACATCTGATGACATGAATTCATTTGTGTCAAAAAAGGCTCCGTTTTCTTCATCGGATTCAACGTTTACTCCGTATTGGCTTTCGTTGTCTGCGTCGGAATCGGTTCCACTTCCTTCAGACATGATGGAATAGAAATCTGTTTCAGGTTAAGATATGTAAGTACATTGCTACTATAGATAAAGAAATATAGTACACTGATATTAATCAAATACATATAGTATACATTTCAAACAACATAAGATATGTGTATATGTAGTTTCTTCGGTGATATATTTATTTGATCAAAGTTTATTTTATCAAGAACATTATTATTTCTTTATTTATCAATTTAATTTCATTTGGTTTTATAATTGTGCGTAACAAACATGTTTGAATTATTTCATTCCTTCAAGCCAACCAAACATGATAAAGACATGTGATGATCCATTTCATCGTCCTCATTTCATTAAACTGTGATTCCATTCCATCATATCAAACAAACTCTTAACGATTAGCTTACCACTGAATCTTCTATCTTGCCCACATGAAGAATCCCGCTCTTTTGTTTCATCAACCACAGTTGTTTCCAGCTCAATTTTCTCAGTCTGTAAATCACACACTTAACAAATCAATACAAAATTTTGACACCCAATTCTTATTTATAAAAAAAGGATGGAAAGGGTACCTCTAATTGTCTTAATGTGTCTAGGAGAACAATATGTTTAAGTTGAAGAGCCTTCATTTGGTTTTGAAGGGCCGAAATTTCACCTAACATAATCGATTCACAATCTTTTATTACTTCCTCTGTTATGCCTTCTTGAGATAATCTTGATCTTAGTTTTTCTGTTGAAATAACCATGTCTTCTGAAGGGCCAAGATCCCCTGTAGACAATCTTGGGAATTTATCTTTAGCTGCTAAAAGGGACTCAATCCATGCCCCTCTGTCCTCTCTAGATATGCACCGTAAATGAAGAGTTTTTGTTCCAGAGAATATAGATAATCTTTTGTCGTCTGACTTACTTGCCCTTACAGAAGAGACCTGTGTGATAAAAAAAAAAACCTTTTAAGTAACAGTAGAAATTGAGCAAATGAGCTTCAACAAGTCAAGTCAAAAATTATAACTTGTCATGTGAAAATGTTAGCCATTTGGTACACAATAATTGTTGCAGAGGTCAGAGAGCACAGAGCCATCAACTAAATGCCATTTCTATTCTGATTAAAGGCTACAAAGAATCATGAGGGGTTCCATAAAAGTCCAAATAACAAAATTAATACAATGCCACCTAACCAAATGCCCTGTTGTCAATGTTCCAATGATAGCAATGATAGAGCAAAATTTATCCAAACAGGTATGCTTACATTACCCTTCCTACTTTGCCTTTCTTTGCAAACTAGCACTTGTACTAGCTAGGATGCAAAAAGAACACTAATTTATTGCCGGATTTTGGATTGATTTTGAGGCGATCTTAAGTTTTTCACTAGTACTAATATATGGAAGTAAAAGATCTATATAGATTAGCAAATGATGTAAGATAAAAGTTCAAACCTTCAAATGTATCTCTCCATATGGTTTCCAACGTTTTGCACCGAGACGATTGTGATTGCTCCCGTTACTGCATTTCCTCATATACCTAACTGACTCCTCTCCGATGACCTTAATCCCTTTCTCTCTTCCCGGACTGAGCACGATCTTATCTGGTCCATGAGTCTTGTAGTAAGACAAAACCCCATCCTCCAACGTAAACCATCTCGATCTCCACCCCTTTCCGTAGTTCACCCATTTATACAAAATCCCAGCTACAGAACCACCTCCATTCCCACAAAAAACCATCGATTTTGAGACCGAAGAATCCTTTTCCCTCACTTCAATCTCACTATCATCCACTTCATGAATCACATTGTCCGATTCAGTACCAACGGACGAAACCTGCGCCGAAAAACTCGCTGGTCTCACGCTCCTCGCCGAACTCTCAAACCCTAACTGACATTCAGACTGCGATTTCACCACCACAGACGACGGCGAATTCGTCCGATCCTTCTCAATCGACACCGGTGCAATACAACATAACGGATTCATCTTTTCCCCAACCAAATTTCCACAAAATCAATCAAATTTCAACGAAATCAACACCAACAGATAGAGATCTCTAAACGATACCTGTCCGGAGCAAGAACAGCAATGACGAGGAGCACCGATCGGAGCAACCGAAGATTTTGCGATGATGGAATGACATAGAGTACGGGTAGTACAGTAAAATGTAGATCAGAGAAACGCAATAGATATAGGCAGCAGTACAGCGCAATTAAGCTTGCAGACAACGACGATAAAGATGTATGAGTGGAGAGAAGAGATCCATTAATTTCACTGCAGCAGTCGTTGCAAGTAAAACTAGTGTGTGTTTTTGGGTGTTTGTGCTGTGAGAGAAAGTGTTTGTGTCAGAGGGAGAGAGAAGACGAGAAGAGGAGGCGTAGGTTAAGCAAGAGGCGCATTAAAGGGTATATAGGTCCATATTAATGCATGGTTTGTAATTCAGTTAGGGGCGTCATGATTGTACACACAGCTAACTTACGCATGGGTGGCTTTGTCATTGGGTATTTAAAGAACATATTTTATTTGATTTCCGTATATTTTATTTGTATAATAATCCATTTATCGCTACATGATCATCTGATTTGCTAAAACTTCCCGCGATTTTACAATGTAATATTTTCTAATAAAAACATTTTTTTATTAAAAAACCGTGAATTAACGAAGACATTCAAATTCGGAAACCATTCACAAATATTTTTACGAGTAAAACTGAAAAAAGCAAACCTTTTTAAAAATTTAAGAAAAACTTAAAAACCCAATATTTTAAATATGGTTAAAACATGTTTCAGAAAAAACATGAATGAATATAAGTTCTACAGTAAATTACAGATTTGGTCCATCTGGTTTACATGAAATTGCATTTCAGGTCCACGTTTTTAAATTTCACGTTGGTGGTCTCTATAGACTATAGTGACATAAACCTTTCAGTGAGAGTCCCTGATGCCATTATTGTGAACCCCCATCTGTTAAAGAAGTCTTGTGCCCCTCACGAGCGGACAAATCAATCTTTTCGGTTCCTTTTCAACTGAATATTAATGCGGATAAATCAAATCTTTCACACTCGATCTTCTGCAACATCTTAGATATTCACAGGTGATTTGTTTGAAAAAATCATTTGAAGAAAAATGGTGATGTGCGATTGCATTACATAAGCTTCAATTTGCACGTCGTAGACTAACCAAAATCCCAAAAGACGCTTCTGGAGGTGTAGTCGTTGCAGTTTCCCTGGATGGTCGGACCCTCCCATGTGCAAGAGGTCGATGATGATCATCACGGGTCTTTTGCTTGCCAAACGCAACCTTCTAGAGGTAATCTCAAGGCTCGAAGTCGACCTAGAATATGCGATGAAGTACAAAACACTTTTGGTGGTGTATTGGGCATCGTTCATTGTTTTCGGTTTGTGCACAATGTTCAAGGTAGCTGGTGGCTAGGGTTGACTGATGAAGGAGGTGGTGGAAGTGTTTTGGTTTTTGGATTTTTTGAGGGTTTGTTATAGACCCGTATTCTGGTGATGGTTAGCTAGTAAGTATTAGTGCTTTGTGGAATGATATTTTATGGATGTTCTTTGTAGATGTGGTATGGTGTATCAACAATGTAATGTAGGAACTTGGTTTATGGATATATAAACATATAGTTATATTACTATGTTTGCATCTGTGTTTTTTGTGTATGTATTAGTTAAATATGTGTTTGGATTTTGTTATAGTTTTATTCATACTCTATAAGTTAAGCCATCATATGAGTAAATCCACGTGAGTTATGTAACTTTACTTACAGGCACAGCACAAGTGGATGCTTAATAAGACCTTAACTTGTGCAGACAATTGATACATACGCTTATTAAGCCCTTCACTTTATAGAGAGAAATTGTAGGGAACATTGTAGACAGTCTTTGTTTTCTAACATTACTTACATCGTTACAAATACACATGCTCGTTAACACCTTAGTTTGTGTATTCAATAGGTATGCACGCTTATTAACACATTAATTAGTGATCAGAAGTGGTACAACATATATTAATTACCATTAAAACCATAGTTCATATATATTACAAAACCTTACCAAACGTACATTAGGAAAACATAGACCATCACTTCATCTAAATATCACACAACATAACGGTTCTTGTTTCATAATAACAAACTTAGCATACAAACACATACAACACGAATTTAAATAAATAGCACACGATAGTAATGTCTTTTTTGCAGAATATCAAACATACGTTAACCACACATAACATGTTTGTCAAAACTCTTGAAACACTTTTAGATAACCCCGGATACGCCTGCACCTCCTAAGCCACTTGCACCTCCTCCACCACTTGTACCTCTAAAGCCAACTCCCCATCCTCTTGTAGTTGCACCTTCTCTACCACTTACAACTCTTCTTCCACTTGCACCTCCTTTACCACCTTCACATCTGCTTGATCTCATACCCATACCTGCTAATGCACTTATACTTGTCTCTCTACCACGACCTCCCGCAGCCCTTTCTGAAGATGTCCAGGCCTCTTGTGTCTCACCTCCTTGGCCTTTGCATGATATGGAATTGTGTTCAGGGTTGTGACATTTGCCACAAGTAATTGTAATGTACTTTCTTGATAACTTAGTGCCTTTGGCAGGTGGTTGAGTTTGTTGACTTCCTTCTTCCCTATCAGTCATTATTCTTTTCACATTTGGTCTTCCAACCTAATGAAGGTGAAACGCATTCTAGTACAAACCAATACAATTTGTAATATACGATAAAATGAAATAATATCTTAACATGTTTATGGTGTTTAGGGGCACTAAGGTTGTAGGGTATTCAAAGGTAGGCCGCATTTCAGGTCCATTGATCGGATTTATTGTACAACTATACATCTTTCTCCAACTCTCTAAAGTATAACAAGGATGCACAAGATCTTATTGTTGATGTACTTTTTCTCCATTATCTGCTTGGCCATAATGATATCACTGCATGTTTACAGGGTATACCTGTCAATTCCCAATTTCTGCAAGTATATGTCTTCATACCCATATCAACTACGAATTGCTCATAGTAGTCTCCTGACACTTGGAACTTCACATTGCCATTGTAAATGCAAGTGCATTTAACAGTGTCATCTTTTTTTTTCCAATATGACCTGAGCAGTCGGAGTTAAAACACCCTGGGACTTAGCAATTAGACATTGTACGGTAACAATTTTTTCATTATATACTCCCTTATAAATTTCAATGTTGAGATAATTGGTATGTCCCTACCATCTACAATATTGACATTGAAGACCTCACACAAGTTGTTCAAAAATATATCAGAATGTGCCCTCCCTAGCAAATCATAATAATTAATATTTTCAGACATACGTAATTCTTAGAATTTTGATAACTTATAGTAGTTAGTCGTGCAAGTACTTGAGAAATGACTTCTACTTTAATGTTCTGGGGGAATGCATTTCAACCAATCATAAGCATGTTTGTTGTAACTTTGGAACTCTTACATGGCTTTATTGAAATGTGGAACAGTTATTGCTCGAGCACATTTCCATAGGTGTTCCTTCAGTGGTTTCCCCTTCCAATGCAATTTCATATTCTCCAGCACATGCCTCACACGGTACCTATACTCAGCGAAAGGAAACACTTTGGCGATAGTAGGTACTAATCCCTAGATCAACCAGATTGTTAGTTCTTATACAATTAACAATTGGTTTGAAGGAAAAGCATACCTTTTGTCTATCACTTATAAACGTGAAATTTGTGTTCTTACCTATATATAAACCAGTCCCAAGGCACTCTAAAAACCATCACCACGAGCTTTTCGTCTGCACTTCAATTATTGCGTATGCTAATGGATAAATGTCATTGTTCTCATCTAATCATACAAAACTTAACACCTGGCCTGTAGGGACCTTTCATGAATGCACCGTCTAACCCTAACGTTTCATTTGAAACCCCCACTACAACTAAAGAGTTTTTTAATTTATGTGAACTTATGATTTGAACTTTAAACTAATAAATCATTACAATTGAAAAGCTTTTTAAACTTAAGGTTATTTATTGGTACTTATTATATTTAATTGGTTAATATATAAATATATGTAGATAAGGTTATTAAGGTTTAGAGAATGAGAAGGATAAAAAGATTGCTTTGGAATATACAGAACTGTACTTTGGGATGCATGTATGCATATTGAATAAGGAAGAGGAATATACAAATTTGGAAGACACAAAACTATAATAGCAAGCTCATTTTTAATATAACATAGAGTGACATTCATTGCATTATTAAAACTTAGACTAAGTTGTACAATTAGTTTTTTCTCTCCATCTTTTTATTCTTTTCTCTCTTTATATATATATATATATATATATATATATATATATATATATATATATATATATATATATATATAACCAAAAGTTATGATTGTTTGTACAATTGATTGTTATATGAATATACATAAACACACATACATGGTGTTGGGGTTGGAGGCAATGGCATGGATGATGGGTATGGAGGTGGTTGTTCTTAGTGATCAATCGATGAGATCAAGGGTGGTTGAAGGGTTGAAAGTGGTGGTAGGTGATGGCTGTTATTGGTGGTTGTGTGTAGAGATGTGGTGGTGGGTTTAGATGATGGCGGTTGCAGGTTGGAGATGATGCAAAGTTGGAAACAATGGATCAAGAAGGAGGAGAGAGAAAGAGAGAGAGAGAGAGAGAGAGAGAGAGAGAGAGAGAGACCCATTGGGTTTGAATGTGGGTTGGGTTTAGGAGGATTTCCTTTTTTTATCTAGAAGATAATAAATAAATAATTAAAAATTAAAAAAGAAATAAAAAATGGCAAAATAGTCTTTTTATGTCTGGCAAGGACTACAAACACAACAAAACGTCAAAACCAAACTATGAGGACGGACTGAGTTAAAAAAAAAGTGTTAGGAACCAAACATGCAAATTCCCTCAAACCACATGGACCATTCATGCAATTTACTCTAGAATATACCTAGAGAAAAACATTGTTCTTTTAAATTAGTTACGTAGATTATAAATAAATTATAATTGTATGACATGATAATATACAAAATTCTAAAAAGGTATATCAAATTATTCTTTTCATACTTCCATGCTTAGATGAAAGAAATAAATTCGATTCCGATTTCAAACATATTATGAATCCACAAAAAGTTGTTAAAGACTATGTAAACTAATGTCAGCTATCTTTAACACTTTCACTTTCAAAAAAGTACCGTTAAAAGTCTTCTTTTTTTTATCACGGAAGCAACAATAAAAATATTTGCCGGTATAGATTTTTTTACTAATCAACTTATCCTATTTGAAAGTAAAGTATGTACATACTTAATTTATAATTTATATAATTTAATAATATTGTATGTTTATATTTAAGACTATTTCTCCTTAAATTCGTCTTTCTTTATAACACTTCCACTTTACATTTAATCTTAGTATCTTACATACTTGGAAAACAGTTTAGTTTTATGATGGTTACACTTCCACTTTACATTTTATGTACTTGGAAAATAGTTTAGTTTTATGATGGTTGTTTTGCACGACAACTGAAAGAATGTTTATGTTTTTTTAAGTAGGCATGCACTTGTACACCTGGATCAAATCATCGAACTCATGAATGTACAACAAAGTATAGTAAGAGTAAATAGGATGTAAAACATAAAAGAAGAATATTATTAAAGATAAGAAACTTGAAAAAGAAATATATGGTTCAATATAGCCTTATAAACACAAAAGTCATTTATATATAATCTCTATGTAGACAATTTGTTTCGATACTCAACCTAGCTATCAACTATTTAGAGAATAAGGGACAAATAACATTCCAATCGATATGGCAACCATCACGAACAGTGTCGCCTATTTTGAAGTAAAATTGTTTGTAAAAACAAATACAATCTATATGTTGTCTGAATTCATCACAACACTTTTTGGTTGGTGGTATATTAGGATTTTCTAATGCTAAAAAGCAATCATCAATATCATGAATATTACAATCCTTGTATTGTGAATATACTTTTCCTGCTAACAATGTCAACATGACCATGACAGTAACTAGAAGACCAATAGACTTCATGATTGCTCAAAATAGACCAACTATAGAGATACAAAAATAAGGGAATTGCCAAAAATACACCTCTATTTCACTAAAAATACAACCCTTTTCTAAGTCAATGGTTTTCTATTTGTTGATATTGCATTATTTTCTGGAAAAATCAAATATGATTGGTTGAAAATGCTTTGACTTTTATTAAATGTGTATCTAGGGTGTATCTTTAGTAGCACCCAAAAATAAAGATGTATATGAGTTTTCGAAAGTGTATGCAGCGTATTTATAGATGTTAACAAATGATGTTAGCTGTTCAAAAAAAACAAAAAAACAAAAAAAAAAAACAAATGATGTTAAAGATTGTCATAAATGAAAAAAATGGAGTTTCTCCACATTAATTACCTTATTCAATGTCTTTAAGCAATGGGTTAGTGACACCTATTATATACGTTTGTGTTTGAGAAAGACAATTCAATAGGAAGTTATGCAATCAATTCATTAGTGTCATTGATTGCTCTTTAACCTTTCTAATTCCGATTTATTTAATTTAATTGGAAAATTTGTGGCCTTTTGAGAAAAAAATATTTGTGAATATTTTCATTTTTTATAGGTGAAATTGTTAGAAAATGGCCTAAAATTTGATCTTATTTATGAAAAAAAGACATGACTTTTAGAAGGACAAAAAACCAGGATAAGATTTTAGCTGGTAAAAAACTCTCATCCGATTGCAAATATTTTTTAGAAAACAAAAAGACTTTTCAATGGTCTTTTCGAAAATAAAAATAATAAAAAAACATTTTTCTAAAATATTGTGAGGGAGTGTTTGAGATTGCATATTTAAAACAATTTATGCTTTTTGGTAAAAGTTCTTATTAACTTACCCGATTTGAAAACAAAATTTTAACAAAAGTATTTAGATTAACTTATTCAATATTGAAACAAAATAAGTTGATAAATTATTTTTAGTGATTGACAAATACTTATTTAATGTGTAATAATGAAATAAGTTATTCAAGAAAACTTTTTATTTAAGTCAATATGTGCTTTTACTATTCTCTAATTCAAACACTAAAAAAAACTTATTACCAGTAGCAACTCGTAAGAACTCAACAAACACTTCAAATAAGCAATCTAAAACACCCATGAATACAATAATACTAGACGTATGCCCGCGCGTTGCGCAAAAGTAAAAATCTTTGGTAAAAATAGTAACTTATCATACACAACCTAATAGCATTATATCTAATCTGAATATGAATGATTAGCTATAAATATCATTTATCAACTATAAATATCTCATCACAATACATATCATATACTTATAATTTTTCAAAACATTTTCATTCCTCTCATTATATATGAAGCTATATTAGTAGTATTTTTCTCAGAAACATTTTATATGGTTGACGAGTTTATGATTCAGATATTTCAATGTAGATTTTTCTTGAGATAATAGTAATCTTAATAGTATTTTCTCACAAAAATACTTCATGTTGTTGAAGATTTCGCTATTCAAATATTAATATTTGAAGAAATGGTTTTGTCACATCAATGATAATTTGTAAAACCTTAATCCCGAGAAGTCAAGCTTCGAGTTTTTAAAAAGTCAAAGTTCACGGACTAAAGGAGCAAAATATGGAAAAAAAAGTAAAGAAGGGCCATTAGCGCCGCTAATAAGCACATTAGTGACGCTAATGTTGCTTAGTGACGTTATGTGCTTTTTCGTGACGCTATGTTTGCCAGCTGTCTAGTGGGTTTGTACGATCCTCATTAGCGACGCTAATCTAGGTATTAGCGACGCTAATTGCCCTGTTTAGGCCAAAACCCTAGATTTTCATGCTGATCAACAATGGAAAAAGCTTTGTATGCAACATTGTCAACATTTTTAGAAGAACCGCCATTTGAATTATTCTAAGTTCTTTTCATCTTGTTGTGTATTCTTTATACCATTTAATACCATCATCAATATCTATAAAACTTGTGTTGATATCAGGTATTTGAAACACCATCGCTTAAGGATTTTCACAAAATACCTTTTAAAACCAACATATTATCATCATTGTTCAAAAATCCCCTTTTAGTGAAAAACCTTAATCTCAACATCTTCAAAAAGATGTAAATTTCATTCAAAAACCGTTTTAAAACACATTGGGTTTGATAAGAAATCGTTCAAAGTTCAAGTTGCGGAAAAGTCATTTGGTCCCATTTAAGATAAAACATTTTAGTTTATAAAATAGCGAGGTTGTAACAATTCAAATACCATTATACAGCTCAAATGATACCACACAAACCGTGGCCTTCTAAACATCCAGCTCTTTCTAAGTCATATAAACTCCTCAACCCGAGTACACATGAAATAAGTTAGACAATTGAAATGCCTAGTGAATTTACCCGAGGTTGACCCATTTCGAGTGAGTAGTGAACTACCACACTCGGGACAAACCCCCCAAAAATAGTTTTAACACACACTTCAAAAGTTATTTAAGACATCATAAAGGTTTAATCAAAATAGATAGTTATGATATGCAAATGCAAAGCATGATGCAACTATCCGAAACCCATGTCCATCTCATAAAACTCCAACTCACCTCAATGGCACCTACCTAAGTTCACAAATGACACGCACAAAGCATGTCACTTGATCCCCGTATAGGTTAAACTAGGACCAGTGGCCATCACACTAGCCCCATGAGGGTTGGCGACTCCCTCATGCGGTTCCTTATTGTCGGGAACAAACTCTCCTCACCCTCTTTATTTTAGAGAAGGGTAAAACTCATACTCGCCCTCTTTAATTGAGAAAAGGGTCAAACTCATACTCATACTCACCCTCTTTAAATGAGAAAAGGGCAAAACTCGGTCTCAAGGGCTCACACGGTCAATCTCATCCTATATGCCTTGCAATGCACAAATAGGATGCTCAAAAACATCTTTCAAAACATCATTATCATCTTTATTTAAAACCATCTTTAGAAACTCATTTTCATGCAATGCACAAGTAGTAATCATATAATAGATTGTACATAATATCATGCATGAAAAGTATTTGATAACACACACAAAAGATAATAGTTGGGATGTGTACTCCCGGTAAACTCACCCAAGGTCAACTGACGAGTCAAACTAACTCCACACAAGGTTTGATGCATTTGGAGGTGCTCCTAGACATCATCTCATCCATCAAATCATCTTAGTTGAGTGCTAGCTCAAGTCCTTAGTCTCACCTCCAAGTCATAACAACATATCTCCTTCCTACAATACAATAACGGAAGATGTCATCCTCGATTCATCTAAAAGTCGTACTATACTTACTTCTTTATAACTAAGAAGGAACCATCATTAACCATCAAAAATGAAGTCCTTGACTCTTTAATATAAGGAAAATCTTAGTTAAAGCATCCCCAAAGATTGGCATTAAAACAAGGACCCAAAGCCCAAACCATAAAGCTCAAAACCCAAAAACTGACAATTTTGGCCAGACCCAGCTACACGGGTCGTGTAGCCTTACACGGGTCGTGTAGAACCCAAGGCAAAACTGATCCGAAGCCCCAGAGACCCTACACGGGTCGTGTATTAGCACACGGGTCCTGTACGTTGTGCAGTAGCTTGGTTTTTGGTCATTTTAACCCCCTTTTGACCTAATTGAAGCTCCAAATCAACCCAAGACCAATTATACATGAAAATACATATTTAATAACTCATTTACAAGCATTCAACTCCCAATCCAAGTGTTCATGACTTAAACCAATGGAAATCACAATTCAAGTTCTTATCTCTTAACAAGTTATTCATGAACTATGTTCCAAGTCAATCATTATACCTAACACCATCAAGTCCTTAACCAAGATCATCTCTTAAGAGAATCATTCCCACCCAAACTCCAAAGAAGATAGCCTCATGGAATCTCCAATTCCAATCATTGGTCCAAATGATTAAACCCATGGAATACCCAATTCCAATCCATCAATGGATGATTACAAATGGAGATTCCTTCTTCCATTCCATGGAATCATTGGGAAATGATCCTTACTCCAATATTACTTCCAAATTGATGCATTAAACTCCTTCATCTATTAAACAAAATATCCATTCATCATATACTTGAATAAAACCCATTTCAACACCCAATTCCCATATTCTAGTGATTCAAGGTTTAAGACTACAAATCAAAGGTTGGAATCCTTAGGGAATCATTAGAAATGAATCCCCTCATCCAAAACCACCATATTCACCCATAAATTTCTAGATTCCCCAACAAATAATCAAATCCCCAATTTCTAGGGTTCATAACACCCAAATTAATCAAGTAATTAGATCTAGAGCATCCATGGATTGGATGTTGATCAAAACATGAACTAGAATCATAAACTAACACTTGGGATCCTAGGATTTCCTCCCCTAATTACCAATTTCGGATTGACATAAAAACCCCACCCAAAAATGGGTTTACAAGCTAGAAAAAGAAGGGGTTATACCTTTGATTGGCTAGGAACTTTAAATATATGATAAATCTTCAAGAACAAACACTATTCTTCTTGGAATCCTTAGAAATCGCCATCTCCCTCCTCTCATTCTCTCAAAAACGTGAATGAGGCTGAAATGGGGAAAACCCCCATCAAAAACTTGATATCTTTCACAACTTTGCAACATTAGTCCCCATAGTTGATCTTTCTTCACCGAACACCCCAAAAGTCCATTCTTCTAACTAGAAGTCTCCATATTCATACAATTGCCCCAAATATAAATATTTATTTCACTTGAGTCATTGACTAGGTCAACACTAACCCTTAGTTTCCCAAATTGACATAAATGGTCCCTTACACTAAAATTCTTCACTATATGATCATTAATATAAACTTAATGACTTATTTAACTTACTCTAAGTTCTAGGTCAATTCCTTCATAATATTTCTAATTTTCCACATCCATGACTAGTCAAATATACTTAAGGTAAGTTTGGCCAAATTGACGCTTTTAGTCCTTTTGTCAAAATTCATTATCTTTGGTTTACAATTAGATTTAATACTTTATGTCATCCTTTTAAACATTATTTGCTCATTGATTCACAATATAAAAATATAATAAAATGTTAAATTTATTTATTTTTTTGTTTTCTTTATTTACAAAATATATTTTATTTGTCGGTTTAAGCCAAAAACTCCTAGGCCCAAAACACGGATGTTACAGTATTAAACTACAATCAACTTCTGGAATCCAAGCTAAAGAACCATTACCTCCAATAAATTTTTTGCAAGATTGAGGTTTTGCTGCAACATTATCACTTTGACCAGCCAAAAAGAATATACAACTTAAATAAATATTATATCTAAAGTTAAATGAATCAAAATTATGTTTATATGTACAATATTCTATTAGAATAATGTTATAAAACATTTTGTATTGTAGATTATTCTAATAGAATAATACAATATGTTTATAGAGTATTCATAATTTTAAATAAAAACGACCTTTATAGAATGTTGTTGTAATAATTAAAATATATTCGTATGATATTCACATAGATTAATTATATCTCTAATGTTAATAGCACCAAATTTATGTTTATACGTACAATATTCTGCTAGATAACGTTAAGGTATTCTAATAGATTGATTTTAGAATACCTTTGACATCTAATCAAAATAATTTCCTTGTATTTCCGATTCATTTTCTTCGGTATGAAGAATATTTGAATCATCTGAATCGCATTTATCGTTTTCTTCATTTTAATGAAATTTTGAATTATCCTTACCAAATTGAACATTTTCTTCGTTGAACATTTTATCTGCAACCAAAAATGAAAGATTTGTTAGAATCGAGTATGAATCATATAATCAAAACATTTGAAAATTGAAGCCAATGTGTCATAGTAATGTAATTTATAACATATCGGAATAATGTAACATTGTAACGTAATTGATCATAAAACACACAATGTAAACACAAATCAAAATAAATCTGCATACAAAAGTAAACATTCAAGACTTTTTTAGCATCAATTATGACTAATATATTTAAATTATACAGAGGACTTTAATAATAAGAAGGAGGGAGTGATACATTGCACTATTTGTTCATTCAATATTTTTTTCAAAGAGTTGGAATGCATGTAATGTTTAAGAGAATACAATAGATAAGGTAACAAAAAGAAAATGAATAATACTTTGATCAAAATTATATGCATTCATACGAAAATAATCATAAAACAACCAAATCATTAACTGAATGAACAATAAAAAACAACCCTTGAAATAGATGATTGATTGCTGAAATCAAATATTCAAATTGTTGAAAATCAATCTAAATTGTAGAATTTGAAGTTTAAAACCGGTGAAATTGACGTCGATTGATGATCAATCTCATCAATTGCTGATGAACCTTGTCGAACAAGATATGAACTCATGATCGATTGCTGTAATATTCATCAACTAAAATTTTGACAAACTGAAACAAAAATTGTGATTCAAATGACGACTAGGATCAAACAAATAAAATAAAAAAAAACTCAAAAAGTTAATTACTTTTGGTTTTGAGTAATCTCTAAATCATACATATTGAATTTGTATTACTTGAATGAACAATAAAAACCAAACATTGAAATAGATGTTTGATTATTGAAATCAAAGTCTCGAAGTGTTGAAAATCGATCTCAATTGTAGAAATTAAAGCTTGAAATTGCTGAAATTGACATCAATTGATGATCGATCTCGTCAATTGATGATTGATCTCATCAATTGTTGATGAAACTTCACAAACACCATTAGTAATCTAATTAAGCGTATAACTAGCCCTAATGACATTTCATATTTAGTCGCAAGAAATCAACTTTTATCAAAGGTTGAAAATTGGTCTTTTTGTCTCACGAACTCATTGGTCTCAACTGAACCTCTACCTGTGTGTGTGAGTGTGCGTGTGTGTGTATATATACATATATATATATATATATATATATATATATATATATATATATATATATATATATATATATATATATATATATGATAATGACCCGACCCTCGGAGCCGAGTTCGCATCAATATATATATATATATATATATATATATATATATATATATATATATATATATATATATATATATATATATATATATATATATATATATATATATATATATATACTAGGCGAATGTTCGCGCGTTGCGCAAGTGAAAATCGTGTAATTAAATTGTTAACAAATACGTTGTTGAAAATGATTATGTCATTGACATTAAATATGCGATAATAATCCTAACACTGAGTTGATATATAAAATTATAACTATTTTGATTAATATTACTCAATGAGCTTTATCCGCGACTGTGTATTAATTAAATTAAGCATAATTTTTTATTTAATGTTACTTTGAACTATTGTTATGATTAATTAATTTAAGAGTTACTTATTTGATAATATTTTAATTTCGATCATGATGATTACTTAAAATATCAACGATTATTATTGTTTGTTACAACCACTTATTATAATTAGAAAAAACTAAAAAAATGACATTTAAAACCTACTACTTATTAATTAAAAGTTATTGATACTAAAGCATTTGAAAATTTGTAGGATATTCAAATAAAATAACTACGTGACAATTATAATGATTTAGAGGTTATAAATATTTGAATATAATTTTAATTTTTTAATCTATTTGTGTATTTAACTATGTCAACTATAATTTTTTATTTTACTCTTTTAACTTGTGATAAAAAATAACATAATTTAACATATCTTTAAATAAATAAGTAAAAATATTGCATCTAAAATTGAGTTTTTTGATTAGAAAGAAATATTCATCTTGATTCTAGATAACATTTAATTAACATGATAAATTATCTATTTAATATGATATTTTTAAATTTTCCAACAATATAAACATATATGTGAATTTATTTAATAAAAATAGTGTACTTATAATTGACAATGAAAATCATTAATTAAAATAAGTATATTAGAATAATAAACATAAAGTGGAAGATTCAAATGAACAATATTATTGAAATTAAAATAATAAAAGATTTAATGTATTAATTGAAAAAGAAGTTGAAAGGTTGGAGGTTTCAAATGAATGTGGTTTGAGTAAAAATGCTTACTTTATAATATATACTAGGCGAATGCCCGCGCGTTGCACATGATAATTTTTTATTAGTTAGAATATAAACAAATACATGTTATTCTTATACCAAATTAAAATACATATATAAAGAAAAATCTCTTCATTATTTTTAACTATATGTTAATATATAAATTTGGTTTAAGATAAGAAAACTTTAACTATATATTTCCTTGAACTTTAATATTTGGAAATATTTCCAAGAGTAAAAAAATATCAAATTATTTATATAATTGTTTTAACTTGAGGGGGACCTCTATTTATAGAATAAAAAAACTTATTGAGTTGGTTTATCATGACGATGTGGGATCAAAATTTTCTTCATAGTGTGTTATTTTGTTTCATTTTGTTATCCCGCATTGCTTAAAAACACAATTGAAGAGAAATCAAACATCTATAAGTAAAGACCCTAATATAATTTTCATCCCACATAGCTTAAGAAACAAATTTCAAGGAAAAAAAAACATCTATAAGTAGAGATGTTAGTATCATTTCTCTCATATCTTTGTTCTTTTGTGTTCTTGATTGTAACCAGATTAGGAATCGGTTGCAACATTCCATGAACCTTTGGTTTTAGTTTAATATCATTTTCGTAAAAGTTGTACGGGTATTAACCGATGTCCACTTCGATCTATTTTTTCTAATAAATTAAAATTAATGTGGTACATGATAAAAATTCATCTTAAACTATATTGATTAAATGACATATATTATAATATTTATAGATATAAACATATTTGTTTGAAGTTTGAAGGATTATTGTTTGAAAGTTCGATGTGCATAAATCTTATGAAAGCGAAATAAAATGTTTACAACGTTGTCATCACACATTGAACTGTGGCCACGACTTAATATGAACGTGCAACTAAATTGGTATTTTAATAGTTTTTAACTCATTTAAATATTCATCTTTTTAGTTTTGATGATTTTGAAATAGGATAATTGTTAAAACTTTGAGATAAAAATATATTTTTTATGATAAATTGACCACTAATTAATAATAGATTTTAATAGCATGTTTCTAAGTTTTAATGTTTGACTATCTATTTATAATTGAATTTAAAAAAGTTGTTATGTAACTTTTTCGAGTTTTGGATGCAAACATGATATCTATTATGATAACAATTTATGTTTAATATATTATACGTTTAGATTATATATAAAGTTCACATTTTTTTAGTAATATTCATCTTCATTTTTGAGTTTTAATAAAATTTCTACGTATATACATATTGGTAAATTGACAAATGTTTACACCAGTGTCACTTTTTATAAACGACACACTATAAACTTTAAACTTAGTCAAGTTTTTAAAAGTTTTAATTAATGAACTAACTACGCATATACATATTGGTGAATCGAAAAATGTTCACACCGATGACACTTTTTAAAAACAACGTACCATAAACTTCCAACCTAGTTAACTTTTTAGAAGTTTTAACTAATTTTAAGTTTTACTTTTGAGTTTCAATACTTTTTAGAGTTGAAACTAAATAGTAAAAATCTTTTAAAACTTGCGATAAAAGAAGGTTTCTATGATAAAATGATCATAAATTAATAATAGACTTGAAAGATCAAGTTTGATGGATAATGAAAACAAATGAATTGTATTATATAAGATAAAGAGAAAAAGGTCATATATGTATGTGAAACAATGTGGGATAAAGAAAAAAATCTCAAATTAATGTGATAAAATATTTAAATTAATAGATTGATTATATTAAGTGAGAATTTGAAAGGTCATGGAGGTTTCAAATGCATGTGGTGAGAGGAAAAATGCTTCCTTTATAAGATATAAGATAAGATAATATATATATATATATATATATATATATATATATATATATATATATATATATATATATATATATATATATATATATATATATATATAGGGGTGTGATCCGGAGAAAACTCAAAAATGGTGAGGACTGCGATGACAATTCTCCATCACCCATTTTGTCAAGGCACAAACGTCAAATCCAATACGTGGACGTGACGCGTTCCTATGCGACGCACGTTCGTGGAATGTAATACGGACTCGAGGATCTAATCATATGCGACGAGCTTCCATATAATATTATTTAAGTGAGGTTTTCTCTTTAATTTTATTTTTTATAAAGTTTTTTAATTATTATATATATTTTTAATTTTGTTAAATGCATATATATTCTTAGTTTGCACTTTTTCTATTTTATTTTTTAGTTTATTATTATTTTTTATTTTTTTAATGTTTTTCCTACGTATTTGAAGTTATTTGTTTTTGTTTTTTATTTATTTTTACTTTTTTTTATGTTTTTGAACTAAATATAGGTTCGAGTTTTTAATGTTTAACAAATATACAAATTTTTAATAAAAAAATTAAGCATCATAATATTTTCAAGTCATACTATCTTTGAATAATAATATTTTTGGATCATAACATTTTGGATCAAAACATTTTGAATCATAATATTTTGGATTATATCATTTTTTAATCACATGATGTTGTATCAACAATATATTAATTAAATAAAGTTTTTGTTAATAACAAATTTTGTATTAGTATATATTTTGAGTCATAAAATATATAATTAAGGATCATAAAATATTTGAATCAAAATATTTTTAAATCATAACAAATTAAGGATCACCAAATGTTGAATATAAGTTTTTTAAAATCATAAATATTTTGAATCATATTATGTTCAACATTTTAAAAAACTTGTAATCTTTTAAATTAAAGTTTGGTATCTAAACAACCTTATTTTTTATTTTATTTTTTCAAAATGTTCATAATATATGATATATAATAAACTTTTAAAAGGATTTTTTATTTGAAGAACGTAAATTTTCGAATCCTATTTTTATAACAAGTTAAAATAGTAACATAGAAATGTATAGCTACATAATTAAATAAACAAATGGAATTAAAAAAAATTAAAATTGTATTCAAATATTTACATTCTCTAAATCATTTATAATGATCACATACTTATTTTATTTGAATATCCTGTATTTTTTTAAAATGCTATGATATCAATAACTTTTTGATAATCAGTAGCAGTTTTTCAGAGTTTTCAATAAATTTTTAATAATAATAAATAGTTATTAATAAACATTAATAATCATTGATATTTTAAATAATAGTCATCATTGAAACTAAAATATGATGTAAGTGTTAAATTAATTAATCATAAAAATACTTAAAAGTAACATTAAATCAAGAATTATACTTAATTTATAAATACACAAATCATGGATAAAGCTCATTGAGTAATATTATTCAAGTAGTTGCAATTTTATACATCAACTTAGTGTTAGAATTATTAGTTTATAGTTAATGTTAATGGCATTATTATTTTAAACAAAGTATTTATTGAACTACATGATTTTCATTTTACGTAATGCGCGATCATTCGTGTAGTATATATATAAGTAGAGATGGCAAAACCTGACCTGACACGACAACCCGACACGAAATAAACGGGTTTGGGTATGAGATTTCAACCCGTTTAATTAAACGGGTTGACACGACACGACACGATAATTAAACGGGTAAGGTCAGGGTTGAAACTTTCAACTCGAAAATGACTCGGAAATGACCCGTTTATTTAAATTCAAGTTTTTCTAATTCTTATGTAAATTAGACATGTCAAAAACCAATACCATGTTTAAAAGAAAAAATTCTGATTGACGTGTTTTATAATGTGGAAGTCGCTTAGCCACCTAGGCGATGGATTCATTTTCACTTTTTACTTTCTTACTCATACTTCACAGTTTCACTCGGCCTCTCCCTCCTCCTCGCAACCTCGCCATTCATTTCCCCGACTCCTAATATTTTAACATTGCTCTATAAACTTAGTGTGAATGCTTCTACTACTAGTTTTTCATGTTTTCCTTTTTGCCTCAAACTCCTATTCTTTCAACATACTTAGTGTTTCAACTCGAAAAGTGACATGATATATTTACACAGTCTAAACCCTAAACCCGAAATTCGACACGAAAATAAACGGGTTGACACGACACGACACAATTATTAAACGGGTTGGGTTAGGGTCGAGCACTTTCAAGCCATTTAATGTTTTGACACGACACGAAATCGACACGACACGACACGAGACGTTTGCCATGTCTATATATAAGGACCACAATTAAACGAGAAATTAAATGAAAAGACCAAACCACACTAAAAACTTTATAAACTAAAATTTGCATGGAGAGATACCCAATTTGGGCCATCCTACTTACGGGTTAACCTAATCGGACCAGGCGAACGAGCAAGGGGCACTTGTGTGATCTTAGTAGTGGAGCCGTGTCAAACACTTCTCCAATCGAACCTCAAAATCCGACTGCCAATCTCCACCACCACGACGAGAGACCCAGATACGAGAGAACGGGACAGGATTTGATTGTTTTATCTCCAAGAAAGGTATTGAATCGGGAATACATAGAGGGATAGTGGATTTGTATTGTAATGATGGTGAATTTGATGGAACTTTCTTTTTCTTCGTTGATTTCGACAAGATTATTGTCTCTTTTCCAATGAAATCAAATGGATGGAGCTACACCCATTAACATCATCAATCATCTTCACTGGTTGTTGAATTGCCGCTGTCGCTTGCAATCGACGTCGACGTTTTTAAACGATTTCCCCCAACGACCATGATCACTTCCTCCCTTAAACCCCACCTCGGATCTCAACCGCAGATCCACCTTAGCTCCAATAACATCGCTTTTTTTCTCTGCTGCTCACTCTCTCTTCATGGATCCTTCCACATCTCGTCCTGCTGTAGTAATCGACAACGGCACCGGGTAATTCTGATTTCTTTTGTTTACAAATCTTCATTGATCCAATACTTTTTCATTCTAATCGATCACCATCTATCTAAACGATATAAGCTATGCACACCGTTCGATAAAAATCCCCCAAATACACGATTGATTGACTCTCTCAATTGTTTGGATGATTGCAGGTATACTAAAATGGGTTTTGCGGGCAACGTGGAGCCCTGTTTTATTGCTCCAACAGTAGTTGCAGTTAACGAATCATTCATAACTCAACCCAATCGCAGCTCTACAAAGGGAAGTAGCAGTTGGCTGACACAACACAGTGCTGGCGTAATGGCTGATCTTGATTTCTTTATTGGGGAAGAAGCCATATCCAAATCAAGAAATAGCAGTACTTACAGTCTAACCTACCCAATCAAACACGGGCAGGTGGAAAATTGGGATGCAATGGAACGATTTTGGCAGCAATGTATATTCAATTACCTGAGATGTGATCCAGAAGACCATTACTTTTTATTAACAGAGAGTCCTTTGACTCCACCAGAAAGTCGAGAGTACACTGGTGAGATTATGTTTGAGACATTCAATGTTCCTGGTCTTTATATTGCAGTGCAACCTGTTCTTGCTCTTGCTGCTGGGTACACAACACATAAGGTTAGTTTGGTTGTCATTGAGAGGATTGTTGGGGATCATTGAGGCCATTTTCCCAACAAATCTTACATTAATATACTATATTTGGACAGTGTGAGATGACAGGTGTTGTGGTAGATGTTGGAGATGGAGCCACTCATGTTGTACCCGTTGCAGAAGGTTATGTTATTGGGAGCAGCATTAAATCAATCCCAATTTCAGGAAAAGATGTTACTCTCTTTGTCCAACAACTCATGCGTGTATGTTGAGCTTTTGTTTTAAAAGTTGTATATATATATTTTTTGGGAAAGAGTTAATTGTTTCATGAATACAGGAAAGAGGGGAGCATGTCCCCCCTGAAGATTCACTCGAAGTCGCTCGCAAGATTAAGGAAACTTATTGCTACACATGTGCAGACATTGTCAAGGTACTTTAAAATTATTAAAAAAAATGCTTAAACTTTTCATGGTTTTTGAAAATATTTCTTTAATTGTATAGGAGTACAATAAACATGACAAAGAACCAGCAAAATATGTTAAACAATGGAGAGGTATAAAACCAAAGACCGGGGCACCTTACTCTTGTGATGTTGGCTATGAACGCTTTCTTGGACCTGAGGTTTGTAACAGATGATGTCAATATAATTTTTATTTTTTTGTTTATTAAACGATTTTTAATATTTATATTTCATCATGCAGATTTTCTTTAATCCAGAGATATACAATAAAGACTTCACTACCCCTTTACCTGCTGTAATAGACAGGTGTATTCAGTCTGCACCAATTGACACAAGAAGAGCTCTATACAAGGTAAGAAAAATAATATAATCACAAAAAAAAAAAATTCATAAAAATAAAATATAAGCTAATTTTAAACAATTACCACAGAATATAGTGTTGTCTGGAGGATCAACCATGTTTAAAGACTTCCAAAGACGGCTGCAACGTGACACAAAAAAGATCGTTGATGCGCGTGTTCTTGCATCCAGTGCAAGACATGGTAGTGGGGTAAAGGTGGGCCCCATTTCTTTTTAATAAAAAGTTGTTCTTTCTATATTTAGTAATATATATAGCTTACTGGATTAAGTCATGTCCAGGCACAACCTGTGGAAGTGAATGTAGTGAGCCATCCAATCCAGAGATATGCTGTATGGTTTGGAGGCTCTGTACTTGCATCAACACCAGAATTTTTTACGGTATTCTTTTATCTTTTTTTTTTTTATATAAAATATTATTTAGTTTGTTACATTTTTTTATAAGGCTGAGACAATTGTACAAATTATAGGCTTGTCATACAAAAGCGGAATATGAGGAATATGGGGCAAGCATATGTCGAACAAATCCTGTGTTCAAGGGAATGTATTGAGTTCCATGAATCCTTGTTTGTGTAGATTGTTTGCAGGTTAGCTTTTGTTAAGGAAGAAGAGGTGAGGTGTACACTAGATGTTTGATTTCTTGTATTCTTTGATTAAGAAGCAAATAGGTTTTGTTTTAGTCGTCATATTTATTTCTATAAGCAAAACTTATAAGGTGACAGAACTTGAGCACATAAAGGTGTCATCATTTTGTTTCATGTTTTCTGCTGTTTGAGAATCTTTTTTTTTTATGTGATTTTTTGGATTTGATTTTGTGATTTACTTTCCATGTCCGTGTTGGTTGATGGGGGATTCACCTCTTTTAGTATAAATATAGATGTACATTATGATAAACACAATTAAGTCAGCATAAAGTTTGAATCGGAAAGATTTTTTAAATTCTTATATATTTCTTCTTTGAAAAAAAAAATTAAAATTAAGGTGGTGTTTGTTTGTTCACGATTTAATGGATGTAAGTCGTATACGACTGATTGTTCCATTCATAGGAAAATAAGTCGGTTCATGTTTATCAATGATCGCTTAACAATGTATATATATTTTAACACTTGTCGTTAAAAGAAATAAACACACAACCATGATCGTTTTGCTTTCTGTGATAAGATTAATACTTTTGTTGAAATTACATACTTAGAAAAGAAGTTTTATCATAAACATTTGAAAATATATCATCGAATTTGTAGCATTATGTTATCAGTATTTATATTTTAACAATTTAGACGTTTGAATTGATATTTTTTGTTATTCAGAATTTTAGAAATATTAATTGGGACACTTTCTAAACAATCTTTCTTTAATCAACACTTCATTTCAAAATAAGTTTTTTTTTTTTTTTTTTTTTTTTTTTTTTTTTTTTTTTTTTTTTTTGTCAATTGGAGTATTCATTCTAAACAGAACATGCATCCGGATAGGTGTTAAGATGTATACTTGAGAATAATGTTTATACGTGTATTAAGAGGTTGGATCTTAGGTATCGCAAGGTTATACTTTTAAACACAACTAATGTAAAAACATTGCAAACTATAGCAACGATGTTGGGTTATAGTCAAGTTCAAATAATAAGCTTATGTACCTTCTAGAAGTAGGGTGACCAAAAAAAAAAAAGAAAAAAAACACAATACGATGTTGGACAATAGTCGAGTGTAAATAATTATAATTCAGCCCCTGTAATTTTAATTAATTCAATTAATTTCAAAATTAATTCCAATTAATTTTTGATTAATTATTAATTAAATAATACTATTTCTGTGACACCCCATTTCTACTGTTTGC
The DNA here is from genome assembly GCA_023525715.1 of Cichorium intybus. NCBI lineage: Eukaryota > Viridiplantae > Streptophyta > Magnoliopsida > Asterales > Asteraceae > Cichorium > Cichorium intybus. Next base: position 1,865,102 of record CM042011.1, on the reverse strand, counting down.
AAATACTATGGTTTTTCGTATATATACATGATTACAAAAATACAGTTTATCAAAAACCGATTATTTATATGTTAAAAAAACTGTGGGTGTACAAATTCACATCAAGCTAACCATAGTAAGCAAGAAGGATTTAACCTTGAGTCCAATATAGGAGCTAACTTAAGCTCCACTCCAGCTAAACTTCATCCCATCGATAGCAACTTATATAGACCTGGAATACATGGCAAAACATAGAATACGTAAGACAAAAATTGTCTCGTGAGTTACATGAGTTTTAGACTCAAACTTTTAATTTTTGTTCCAACCTTTTTATAAAACTTATAACATAAAAACATCTTTCAAGTTTTATAATAATATCATGCCATAGCTCTACACTTTTCAAAATCATTACATATCATACCTTATAAAAATATCTTCTTTCAAAACTTTAAAATGACAACATACTATAATTCTTTACTTTTCAAAATCATTTTATGACATACTTTACAAAATTAATATCTTTCTTACTTTCTTTGACTGGTTTTATAAGCTTGCTGGATTTTTATACTTAGGGCTTTAATCACTATAAGTGATACCCCAAGTCTCTATGGCTAGAAAGAACGGATCAATCCTCACCATAGAAGTGCTGAGGCAGTCTACTTCGCGATGGGGCTTGTCCCCAGTAGACCCCTTACCTAACCCGGGAAGGTTGGAACATAGTTCCCTTACTAACGCTGCTTGATACAATTACCAGTCATACAAAACATTTTCTGCTTGCTTGAACATTACATACATACATATAACTTATGGTTAAGCGCCAAACTTCATTACTTTCTGTCTTTATGGCTAGATGCCAAATTTATAATTTTCCAAAGATATTGTGGCTATATGTCCTTTCAAACTTGAAAACATATAAAGTTTGTAACCAAAACATATTTCTTAAACATTTTATGGCTATATGTCTATCCATACTTTCAAACATGTATAACTTGTATTAAACATGTACTTTCACATAATTGGTTCATAGACCAAAACTTACTTTCACATAATTGACTCATAAGCCAATATATACTTTCACTTAATTTGACTTATAGTTCAAAACATATCTTCAATTATAGCATTATACTTTCACAAATAAGTTAGAAATAAAACTCTTGCATATAATTTCACATATAAGATTTTATAAGAAATCTTGAAAATACTTACTTGCCATGTACCCCAGAATGGGTAAAAATACTGCATGTACTCACCTCACGTATTGCTAGAAAATTGGCTACACGTTCCTTGTATTTATACACTTTTGATCCATTAGTCACTTGGCATGGACCTATAATTAACATATTATACATTAACATTAATGCTAACTGATTCTATAACTCATTAGAGTCCTTATAATACTATCTTGGGTCATAATAAGTCTATAACTTTTAAATGACCAACTTTAGTTAAGTTGTATTTTATACGTATTTTGCTACAGTACCCTCGGGGATCGTATTTCGATTCCAACAATTTTTCATGAAGTTTCATAACATATTAGACCTATGTTTAAAATTTGAGGTCAAACGGACAAGTTTAAGATCAAAACTCAAAATCCATTTGGGCTTGGCAGGAGACTAATTGAGAAAACTGCATTTTCAATCTGCCGCTGGGCGCACCGCGCCCAAGGAGGGGCGCACCGCGCCAGCTGAACAGCAGCCCAGAATTGCCCAATTTTTATGCTACAAATTTCCATTTTCTCATATTAAGCCCTTAATACATGACTTAATCCCTAGGGTTTGTTCCAAGACCAAAACCATTCATTTACTTCATGTCTTTAATCATAAAAATCATAGATTTTGATTACTTTTCCAAACATTCCCGTTTTTGCATTTTTGATCCAAAAAACCGAATTTGTTTGAAATTAATCATTTATACTGCTTTATTTTAACAAATACCACATATGGAACTCATTAAAACCCTTTAGGATTAATTTGATCATATAAAATTGAATTCTAAGGCTTTTGACAAAATTCCAATTTTTCAACAATAGCAACATACTTTGATGATTTTTAAGATATGTTCTTAATACTTGACTTAATTAGTTTAGAATCATTCTAGGACTAAAATAACAACTCCTTTATACATCTAAACCATAGTTTCTTCAATTTCATCACTTTTGATTGAAATCATCCCCAAAAACTCATTTTTACTCAAAAAAAATCATTTTAATGAATTTCCAAGATTGGAATTTATTTCTCATGTCTTTTATGACACTTTAGACTTATTAGATCATTTACAATCAATTTCAAACTCATAATTTGATTTATTTTCATAAAATCCTGTTTTTGATAATTTTTCCCAAAAATGCAAATTTTTGAAATCAATCACTTAGGAATGTATTTATACATCTTAAGTGATTATTAGAACCTAACAAAACAATAAAAATCACTTTCAATTTCACAAACCCATTTCTAGGGTTCTTGAGCTAAAATTCTTATTTCTTGATTTTTAACACTTTCAATGGTTAAACTAGGTTTAGGTAGCGATTAAGACACAAGTTAAGACTAGGAATCATAGGATAATCCTCCTCTAGCCACTAAAATCTCGAAGCTACAGTAACTTGCTTACGGGAAATGGGTTAAACAACTCTAAAATCATGTTTACTAACCTTCTTTGGCTTGGAATTCTTCAATTCCAAGATAGTTGCTTCAATTTCTTCATGAATCCTAGAAATCGTTTTCTCCCGTATCCTCTCTAGAACCATCTTCAGAAATTATGATTATTAATGAGATATTTTCCCATTTTTATATTTTTCCAACTTTGGCTTAATGACAAAACAGCCCCTGGACTTAATTTCTTCATATTTTTAACACTAGAACCCAACTCTTATTACACTAAGTTTTATTTCTTACATTTTTGGTCCAAACTAGAATTATACTTTTATAATAAATCTTATACATGGGAAAATGACCAAATTACCCCTTTATGGTAAAATGACAAAATTACCCTCTTTTACTAGAATTAACTTTCAAATACTTATCACCATTATTTGGTGTCAAAATTTTATTTCATTATATATAAACTCCAAAAATTATATTTTCCTTACTTAAAAGTCATTTGGATATCAAATGACCATTTTGCCCTTTCTCACCATCTTTTTCCAAACTTTTGGTATTTTACCACATTTCTAAGTAAATTATTTTAAAACTTTCAAAATATTTTTAGTCTTTTCTTTACGTATTTTCTCGAATATAAATTCGAGATTTTTGGGTCGTTACAACTACCTCCCCCTTATTGGGATTCTGTCCTCGGAATCATCACACAATTTTTTTTTTGATACTTTCTTTTTACCAACACATAATCATAACCTTCACTGTTTTATCTTTTAATCTTTCTTTTCTACCTCATTTCATTGTCATACAATCTCTTAGTAAACTTATTTGACAAAATAGTTTCATACTTCAATACTTGTTATCATAAATAGCAATCTACTTTATAATTCTTCTCATATTTTTACTAAAACAAGTGAGATTATACTCATAGTATTCTTTACTTGTAAAATTTTCAAATACCATTAAACATAATTATATATGTTTCATATTTTTACAAATTCATAAAGGCATCAAAATCTTTTCCTTGTATAAATTTTGTCCCTTAATGGACGTTTTTCCGAAGAAATCTTTTCACCTTCATTTAATATTGCTTATTTATCTTCACCCTTCTTTTCTTCATATTTCTTTTCTCATTCGTTACTTTCTAGATAATTCACTGTTATTTATTCTTTACAGAAGTTTTTACAACATCTTATTTCTCTTACATTCGTTTTTTTTTTTAAACTTTTAAACTTCAATTTATTTTTCTTTATCTCTATTTCCCACTACTGGCTCATTATTATTTATAAATGATGTATTTTCCTTCTTCTTGTTACACTTCATATTTTTACTTTTCTGATTGGGACAGAATTTGTCGAATCATCATATTGTTTACAAGAATATACTTATCTCGTTCTAAATGTGCTGAAACGGTATACCACTTTTATTTTAACAATTAAACATCATTAAATTTCTTTCTATGTATAATACACCATATTTCATCTTATAAACTTTTACAGTTGTACTGTTGAAGTTGTTCTATTATTCCAGTCAACTTCCTTCTCGATTCACACTTTTAAGAAAAATCATTTTTCATATACCTTTTACTCATTTTCTGTACATTATATGTATTACCTTCTCTAATATTTGTCCTGTAGCATACTTTACTTGTATTACTTTCATATTCAACATATAATCAACTTAGATATTTCTTTCATCTTCTTTTATGAGATTTCGGTCTCTTTGCTCATTACTTATTCGTATAAACATGTCTTTTTCACTTCTTCAATTTTTGTACAATACTTTTATAAGTATACTTTTCTTTCCTTTTTGGATACTCCACGTATCCTTCTCATATTAATACTTTATATTTTAGTATTTCTTTTCCAATTCTATTTCTCACATTATTGCTTAGTTTAGCACCTGATCTTTTGTTTACTCTTTCCTCACGGTATCTAAATTGTTTACCATGATAGATTCGAAATTTATTTTTGTTCAATTCACTTATGGAACTTCATACACGTTACATACTATAATTCACATTCTCATACTTACTTCATTTTTCATACTATTATTACCTTGTGGTGTATTTATGTTTTACAACCCACATTCATTAACTTCTTGACATATACTTACAAGTTCTTAGTTGCATAATATACACACACACACACACACACATATATATATATATATATATATATATATATATATATATATATATATATATATATACTTGGTTCTCTTTTGGTTTAAGAACCCAACTAGGTATTTTTTAACATTTTCGTCCCATGACGAATTCTTGACATAATCCTCAATCACCATTACTTCTCGCTACTCTTTACTTTTACATCTTTTATCATTTCTGTTATGTGTTATAAGGCTACATGCCTAACACATTTGATATTCTTTTGTTTATACTCCACTGCTTTACACTATATGTTTCTTTACAACATTATATATTTCATATACAACTTACTTCTTATGTATCTTTAGGTGATACACAATTGCCATTTATTTATTTTTTTTTTCGTCATCTTTCGTTCTTTTGTATTTCGAGGCAATTTGCCCAATACATCATTTTACTCCTTGCTTCATACTTTATAGTATTCTAATTAGAATACTTATTTCATAACCACTTTTATACTTTTATACATTATATTTATATCTCAAAACTTACTCATGCTTTTACATTTATAAACACATATAACATACATACACTTCTTTGTATTTCATGGCTACTAGCCATGTACTGACCATTTCTCAAAATTTTTGGATTCCTTTACCCATCATTTCTATTCGGAAGTAATAACTTCCTGTCTGTTTACTATCATTCTTACATTATCTTTAATTCTTCGTTTACTACTTGTTTAGATATTTACTCTTTTTCTTTACTTCATATCATTTATGACCTTTAGTAATTTTGCTCACATGCATTTGATTTTTCTTCCATTATCATACATTATTATACTTTTTCATTACTGGTATTACCTCTTTTATTTCATTCATTTGGTTGTGGAATTTATTTCCTGACAACCACTATCTTATCGTTATTTGTTTCACCTTTAGTTTCTTGCCTAACATTTATTTAGGCATTCAACCTTTAATTCTCACTTCATGTTCATTTAATCTCATTACAACAATGCAATTTACTTTAAATTTCATAATCTTTTACAATTTCTCATTCATCATTCTTTTCCCCCATTTGGGTATCTTACTTTACTTTTATTACTCATTATAACATTGTACTATTAATACACTTCACTTATAATTTCATTCTTCCTGTAAAAGTCTTACAACTTTTATATAGGTAATCAATACCCATAATTCCTTTTTAGGTTGCTCTTCTACATACGTCCTCTCGTCTCGACAGGCATATAATTTAATGTCTTTCAATCTGTCTAAAAATATTAATTATCACATTATTTCCTTTACTTTACCATACTAAGTGGTATATATCCACTACATTAGCTTTTAATACTTACAACCTTACTAGTTGTTATTTCATAGGCATATAATTCCTATGTTTTACTTACTGCTCTCTTCATAACCTTACCCACCAGAATACCATAATTTCTTTGTGATTCCACCGGTCTCAATACATATCCTGTGATTATGATAATACGGGCCCATATTACCATAACCACCTATACATATTGATTCTGTTGTTACCACAAGGTTTCATGGGACACTGGTTCACTTAACATACAATATCTTTATAAATACATGGTGATCAATACTGAAAATCTTTTTACTTTATAGACATAGTCTTTAATAAATTTAGACGGTTATGGAAAATATCATATAATTTTCCTAACGGTTAAATCTTTGCTCACTTTAAACGTTAGCTTAACACTTCTTAGTGTTATATTTACATATTTTAAATAATGTATAATGTCTTAATCATTTATGACATCATACTTTCATAAAATAACATTTCTATAGCATGAGTTTAAGCCTAGGAATGGAACAAGCCAATCCTAATTCGCTTAAACTATGGCTCTGATACCAACTTGTGACACCCCATTTCTACTGTTTGCAAATACTATGGTTTTTCGTATATATACATGATTACAAAAATACAGTTTATCAAAAACCGATTATTTATATGTTAAAAAAACTGTGGGTGTACAAATTCACATCAAGCTAACCATAGTAAGCAAGAAGGATTTAACCTTGAGTCCAATATAGGAGCTAACTTAAGCTCCACTCCAGCTAAACTTCATCCCATCGATAGCAACTTATATAGACCTGGAATACATGGCAAAACATAGAATACGTAAGACAAAAATTGTCTCGTGAGTTACATGAGTTTTAGACTCAAACTTTTAATTTTTGTTCCAACCTTTTTATAAAACTTATAACATAAAAACATCTTTCAAGTTTTATAATAATATCATGCCATAGCTCTACACTTTTCAAAATCATTACATATCATACCTTATAAAAATATCTTCTTTCAAAACTTTAAAATGACAACATACTATAATTCTTTACTTTTCAAAATCATTTTATGACATACTTTACAAAATTAATATCTTTCTTACTTTCTTTGACTGGTTTTATAAGCTTGCTGGATTTTTATACTTAGGGCTTTAATCACTATAAGTGATACCCCAAGTCTCTATGGCTAGAAAGAACGGATCAATCCTCACCATAGAAGTGCTGAGGCAGTCTACTTCGCGATGGGGCTTGTCCCCAGTAGACCCCTTACCTAACCCGGGAAGGTTGGAACATAGTTCCCTTACTAACGCTGCTTGATACAATTACCAGTCATACAAAACATTTTCTGCTTGCTTGAACATTACATACATACATATAACTTATGGTTAAGCGCCAAACTTCATTACTTTCTGTCTTTATGGCTAGATGCCAAATTTATAATTTTCCAAAGATATTGTGGCTATATGTCCTTTCAAACTTGAAAACATATAAAGTTTGTAACCAAAACATATTTCTTAAACATTTTATGGCTATATGCCTATCCATACTTTCAAACATGTATAACTTGTATTAAACATGTACTTTCACATAATTGGTTCATAGACCAAAACTTACTTTCACATAATTGACTCATAAGCCAATATATACTTTCACTTAATTTGACTTATAGATCAAAACATATCTTCAATTATAGCATTATACTTTCACAAATAAGTTAGAAATAAAACTCTTGCATATAATTTCACATATAAGATTTTATAAGAAATCTTGAAAATACTTACTTGCCATGTACCCCAGAATGGGTAAAAATACTGCATGTACTCACCTCACGTATTGCTAGAAAATTGGCTACACGTTCCTTGTATTTATACACTTTTGATCCATTAGTCACTTGGCATGGACCTATAATTAACATATTATACATTAACATTAATGCTAACTGATTCTATAACTCATTAGAGTCCTTATAATACTATCTTGGGTCATAATAAGTCTATAACTTTTAAATGACCAACTTTAGTTAAGTTGTATTTTATACGTATTTTGCTACAGTACCCTCGGGGATCGTATTTCGATTCCAACAATTTTTCATGAAGTTTCATAACATATTAGACCTATGTTTAAAATTTGAGGTCAAACGGACAAGTTTAAGATCAAAACTCAAAATCCATTTGGGCTTGGCAGGAGACTAATTGAGAAAACTGCATTTTCAATCTGCCGCTGGGCGCACCGCGCCCAAGGAGGGGCGCACCGCGCCAGCTGAACAGCAGCCCAGAATTGCCCAATTTTTATGCTACAAATTTCCATTTTCTCATATTAAGCCCTTAATACATGACTTAATCCCTAGGGTTTGTTCCAAGACCAAAACCATTCATTTACTTCATGTCTTTAATCATAAAAATCATAGATTTTGATTACTTTTCCAAACATTCCCGTTTTTGCATTTTTGATCCAAAAAACCGAATTTGTTTGAAATTAATCATTTATACTGCTTTATTTTAACAAATACCACATATGGAACTCATTAAAACCCTTTAGGATTAATTTGATCATATAAAATTGAATTCTAAGGCTTTTGACAAAATTCCAATTTTTCAACAATAGCAACATACTTTGATGATTTTTAAGATATGTTCTTAATACTTGACTTAATTAGTTTAGAATCATTCTAGGACTAAAATAACAACTCCTTTATACATCTAAACCATAGTTTCTTCAATTTCATCACTTTTGATTGAAATCATCCCCAAAAACTCATTTTTACTCAAAAAAATCATTTTAATGAATTTCCAAGATTGGAATTTATTTCTCATGTCTTTTATGACACTTTAGACTTATTAGATCATTTACAATCAATTTCAAACTCATAATTTGATTTATTTTCATAAAATCCCGTTTTTGATAATTTTTCCCAAAAATGCAAATTTTTGAAATCAATCACTTAGGAATGTATTTATACATCTTAAGTGATTATTAGAACCTAACAAAACAATAAAAATCACTTTCAATTTCACAAACCCATTTCTAGGGTTCTTGAGCTAAAATTCTTATTTCTTGATTTTTAACACTTTCAATGGTTAAACTAGGTTTAGGTAGTGATTAAGACACATGTTAAGACTAGGAATCATAGGATAATCCTCCTCTAGCCACTAAAATCTCGAAGCTACAGTAACTTGCTTACGGGAAATGGGTTAAACAACTCTAAAATCATGTTTACTAACCTTCTTTGGCTTGGAATTCTTCAATTCCAAGATAGTTGCTTCAATTTCTTCATGAATCCTAGAAATCGTTTTCTCCCGTATCCTCTCTAGAACCATCTTCAGAAATTATGATTATTAATGAGATATTTTCCCATTTTTATATTTTTCCAACTTTGGCTTAATGACAAAACAGCCCCTGGACTTAATTTCTTCATATTTTTAACACTAGAACCCAACTCTTATTACACTAAGTTTTATTTCTTACATTTTTGGTCCAAACTAGAATTATACTTTTATAATAAATCTTATACATGGGCAAATGACCAAATTACCCCTTTATGGTAAAATGACAAAATTACCCTCTTTTACTAGAATTAACTTTCAAATACTTATCACCATTATTTGGTGTCAAAATTTTATTTCATTATATATAAACTCCAAAAATTATATTTTCCTTACTTAAAAGTCATTTGGATATCAAATGACCATTTTGCCCTTTCTCACCATCTTTTTCCAAACTTTTGGTATTTTACCACATTTCTAAGTAAATTATTTTAAAACTTTCAAAATATTTTTAGTCTTTTCTTTATGTATTTTCTCGAATATAAATTCGAGATTTTTGGGTCGTTACAACTACCTCCCCCTTATTGGGATTCTGTCCTCGGAATCATCACACAATTTTTTTTTTTTGATACTTTCTTTTTACCAACACATAATCATAACCTTCACTGTTTTATCTTTTAATCTTTCTTTTCTACCTCATTTCATTGTCATACAATCTCTTAGTAAACTTATTTGACAAAATAGTTTCATACTTCAATACTTGTTATCATAAATAGCAATATACTTTATAATTCTTCTCATATTTTTACTAAAACAAGTGAGATTATACTCATAGTATTCTTTACTTGTAAAATTTTCAAATACCATTAAACATAATTATATATGTTTCATATTTTTACAAATTCATAAAGGCATCAAAATCTTTTCCTTGTATAAATTTTGTCCCTTAATGGACGTTTTTCCGAAGAAATCTTTTCACCTTCATTTAATATTGCTTATTTATCTTCACCCTTCTTTTCTTCATATTTCTTTTCTCATTCGTTACTTTCTAGATAATTCACTGTTATTTATTCTTTACAGAAGTTTTTACAACATCTTATTTCTCTTACATTCGTTTTTTTTTTAAACTTTTAAACTTCAATTTATTTTTCTTTATCTCTATTTCCCACTACTGGCTCATTATTATTTATAAATGATGTATTTTCCTTCTTCTTGTTACACTTCATATTTTTACTTTTCTGATTGGGACAGAATTTGTCGAATCATCATATTGTTTACAAGAATATACTTATCTCGTTCTAAATGTGCTGAAACGGTATACCGCTTTTATTTTAACAATTAAACATCATTAAATTTCTTTCTATGTATAATACACCATATTTCATCTTATAAACTTTTACAGTTGTACTGTTGAAGTTGTTCTATTATTCCAGTCAACTTCCTTCTCGATTCACACTTTTAAGAAAAATCATTTTTCATATACCTTTTACTCATTTTCTGTACATTATATGTATTACCTTCTCTAATATTTGTCCTGTAGCATACTTTACTTGTATTACTTTCATATTCAACATATAATCAACTTAGATATTTCTTTCATCTTCTTTTATGAGATTTCGGTCTCTTTGCTCATTACTTATTCGTATAAACATGTCTTTTTCACTTCTTCAATTTTTGTACAATACTTTTATAAGTATACTTTTCTTTCCTTTTTGGATACTCCACGTATCCTTCTCATATTAATACTTTATATTTTAGTATTTCTTTTCCAATTCTATTTCTCACATTATTGCTTAGTTTAGCACCTGATCTTTTGTTTACTCTTTCCTCACGGTATCTAAATTGTTTACCATGATTGATTCGAAATTTATTTTTGTTCAATTCACTTATGGAACTTCATACACGTTACATACTATAATTCACATTCTCATACTTACTTCATTTTTCATACTATTATTACCTTGTGGTGTATTTATGTTTTACAACCCACATTCATTAACTTCTTGACATATACTTACAAGTTCTTAGTTGCATAATATACACACACACACACACACACATATATATATATATATATATATATATATATATATATATATATATATATATATATATATATATATATATATATATATACTTGGTTCTCTTTTGGTTTAAGAACCCAACTAGGTATTTTTTAACATTTTCGTCCCATGACGAATTCTTGACATAATCCTCAATCACCATTACTTCTCGCTACTCTTTACTTTTACATCTTTTATCATTTCTGTTATGTGTTATAAGGCTACATGCCTAACACATTTGATATTCTTTTGTTTATACTCCACTGCTTTACACTATATGTTTCTTTACAACATTATATATTTCATATACAACTTACTTCTTATGTATCTTTAGGTGATACACAATTGCCATTTATTTTTTTTTTTTCGTCATCTTTCGTTCTTTTGTATTTCGAGGCAATTTGCCCAATACATCATTTTACTCCTTGCTTCATACTTTATAGTATTCTAATTAGAATACTTATTTCATAACCACTTTTATACTTTTATACATTATATTTATATCTCAAAACTTACTCATGCTTTTACATTTATAAACACATATAACATACATACACTTCTTTGTATTTCATGGCTACTAGCCATGTACTGACCATTTCTCAAAATTTTTGGATTCCTTTACCCATCATTTCTATTCGGAAGTAATAACTTCCTGTCTGTTTACTATCATTCTTACATTATCTTTAATTCTTCGTTTACTACTTGTTTAGATATTTACTCTTTTTCTTTACTTCATATCATTTATGACCTTTAGTAATTTTGCTCACATGCATTTGATTTTTCTTCCATTATCATACATTATTATACTTTTTCATTACTGGTATTACCTCTTTTATTTCATTCATTTGGTTGTGGAATTTATTTCCTGACAACCACTATCTTATCGTTATTTGTTTCACCTTTAGTTTCTTGCCTAACATTTATTTAGGCATTCAACCTTTAATTCTCACTTCATGTTCATTTAATCTCATTACAACAATGCAATTTACTTTAAATTTCATAATCTTTTACAATTTCTCATTCATCATTCTTTTCCCCCATTTGGGTATCTTACTTTACTTTTATTACTCATTATAACATTGTACTATTAATACACTTCACTTATAATTTCATTCTTCCTGTAAAAGTCTTACAACTTTTATATAGGTAATCAATACCCATAATTCCTTTTTAGGTTGCTCTTCTACATACGTCCTCTCGTCTCGACAGGCATATAATTTAATGTCTTTCAATCTGTCTAAAAATATTAATTATCACATTATTTCCTTTACTTTACCATACTAAGTGGTATATATCCACTACATTAGCTTTTAATACTTACAACCTTACTAGTTGTTATTTCATAGGCATATAATTCCTATGTTTTACTTACTGCTCTCTTCATAACCTTACCCACCAGAATACCATAATTCCTTTGTGATTCCACCGGTCTCAATACATATCCTGTGATTATGATAATACGGGCCCATATTACCATAACCACCTATACATATTGATTTTGTTGTTACCACAAGGTTTCATGGGACACTGGTTCACTTAACATACAATATCTTTATAAATACATGGTGATCAATACTGAAAATCTTTTTACTTTATAGACATAGTCTTTAATAAATTTAGACGGTTATGGAAAATATCATATAATTTTCCTAACGGTTAAATCTTTGCTCACTTTAAACGTTAGCTTAACACTTCTTAGTGTTATATTTACATATTTTAAATAATGTATAATGTCTTAATCATTTATGACATCATACTTTCATAAAATAACATTTCTATAGCATGAGTTTAAGCCTAGGAGTGGAACAAGCCAATCCTAATTCGCTTAAACTATGGCTCTGATACCAACTTGTGACACCCCATTTCTACTGTTTGCAAATACTATGGTTTTTCGTATATATACATGATTACAAAAATACAGTTTATCAAAAACCGATTATTTATATGTTAAAAAAACTGTGGGTGTACAAATTCACATCAAGCTAACCATAGTAAGCAATAAGGATTTAACCTTGAGTCCAATATAGGAGCTAACTTAAGCTCCACTCCAGCTAAACTTCATCCCATCGATAGCAACTTATATAGACCAGGAATACATGGCAAAACATAGAATACGTAAGACAAAAATTGTCTCGTGAGTTACATGAGTTTTAGACTCAAACTTTTAATTTTTGTTCCAACCTTTTTATAAAACTTATAACATAAAAACATCTTTCAAGTTTTATAATAATATCATGCCATAGCTCTACACTTTTCAAAATCATTACATATCATACCTTATAAAAATATCTTCTTTCAAAACTTTAAAATGACAACATACTATAATTCTTTACTTTTCAAAATCATTTTATGACATACTTTACAAAATTAATATCTTTCTTACTTTCTTTGACTGGTTTTATAAGCTTGCTGGATTTTTATACTTAGGGCTTTAATCACTATAAGTGATACCCCAAGTCTCTATGGCTAGAAAGAACGGATCAATCCTCACCATAGAAGTGCTGAGGCAGTCTACTTCGCGATGGGGCTTGTCCCCAGTAGACCCCTTACCTAACCCGGGAAGGTTGGAACATAGTTCCCTTACTAACGCTGCTTGATACAATTACCAGTCATACAAAACATTTTCTGCTTGCTTGAACATTACATACATACATATAACTTATGGTTAAGCGCCAAACTTCATTACTTTCTGTCTTTATGGCTAGATGCCAAATTTATAATTTTCCAAAGATATTGTGGCTATATGTCCTTTCAAACTTGAAAACATATAAAGTTTGTAACCAAAACATATTTCTTAAACATTTTATGGCTATATGCCTATCCATACTTTCAAACATGTATAACTTGTATTAAACATGTACTTTCACATAATTGGTTCATAGACCAAAACTTACTTTCACATAATTGACTCATAAGCCAATATATACTTTCACTTAATTTGACTTATAGTTCAAAACATATCTTCAATTATAGCATTATACTTTCACAAATAAGTTAGAAATAAAACTCTTGCATATAATTTCACATATAAGATTTTATAAGAAATCTTGAAAATACTTACTTGCCATGTACCCCAGAATGGGTAAAAATACTGCATGTACTCACCTCACGTATTGCTAGAAAATTGGCTACACGTTCCTTGTATTTATACACTTTTGATCCATTAGTCACTTGGCATGGACCTATAATTAACATATTATACATTAACATTAATGCTAACTGATTCTATAACTCATTAGAGTCCTTATAATACTATCTTGGGTCATAATAAGTCTATAACTTTTAAATGACCAACTTTAGTTAAGTTGTATTTTATACGTATTTTGCTACAGTACCCTCGGGGATCGTATTTCGATTCCAACAATTTTTCATGAAGTTTCATAACATATTAGACCTATGTTTAAAATTTGAGGTCAAACGGACAAGTTTAAGATCAAAACTCAAAATCCATTTGGGCTTGGCAGGAGACTAATTGAGAAAACTGCATTTTCAATCTGCCGCTGGGCGCACCGCGCCCAAGGAGGGGCGCACCGCGCCAGCTGAACAGCAGCCCAGAATTGCCCAATTTTTATGCTACAAATTTCCATTTTCTCATATTAAGCCCTTAATACATGACTTAATCCCTAGGGTTTGTTCCAAGACCAAAACCATTCATTTACTTCATGTCTTTAATCATAAAAATCATAGATTTTGATTACTTTTCCAAACATTCCCGTTTTTGCATTTTTGATCCAAAAAACCGAATTTGTTTGAAATTAATCATTTATACTGCTTTATTTTAACAAATACCACATATGGAACTCATTAAAACCCTTTAGGATTAATTTGATCATATAAAATTGAATTCTAAGGCTTTTGACAAAATTCCAATTTTTCAACAATAGCAACATACTTTGATGATTTTTAAGATATGTTCTTAATACTTGACTTAATTAGTTTAGAATCATTCTAGGACTAAAATAACAACTCCTTTATACATCTAAACCATAGTTTCTTCAATTTCATCACTTTTGATTGAAATCATCCCCAAAAACTCATTTTTACTCAAAAAAAATCATTTTAATGAATTTCCAAGATTGGAATTTATTTCTCATGTCTTTTATGACACTTTAGACTTATTAGATCATTTACAATCAATTTCAAACTCATAATTTGATTTATTTTCATAAAATCCCGTTTTTGATAATTTTTCCCAAAAATGCAAATTTTTGAAATCAATCACTTAGGAATGTATTTATACATCTTAAGTGATTATTAGAACCTAACAAAACAATAAAAATCACTTTCAATTTCACAAACCCATTTCTAGGGTTCTTGAGCTAAAATTCTTATTTCTTGATTTTTAACACTTTCAATGGTTAAACTAGGTTTAGGTAGCGATTAAGACACAAGTTAAGACTAGGAATCATAGGATAATCCTCCTCTAGCCACTAAAATCTCGAAGCTACAGTAACTTGCTTACGGGAAATGGGTTAAACAACTCTAAAATCATGTTTACTAACCTTCTTTGGCTTGGAATTCTTCAATTCCAAGATAGTTGCTTCAATTTCTTCATGAATCCTAGAAATCGTTTTCTCCCGTATCCTCTCTAGAACCATCTTCAGAAATTATGATTATTAATGAGATATTTTCCCATTTTTATATTTTTCCAACTTTGGCTTAATGACAAAACAGCCACTGGACTTAATTTCTTCATATTTTTAACACTAGAACCCAACTCTTATTACACTAAGTTTTATTTCTTACATTTTTGGTCCAAACTAGAATTATACTTTTATAATAAATCTTATACATGGGCAAATGACCAAATTACCCCTTTATGGTAAAATGACAAAATTACCCTCTTTTACTAGAATTAACTTTCAAATACTTATCACCATTATTTGGTGTCAAAATTTTATTTCATTATATATAAACTCCAAAAATTATATTTTCCTTACTTAAAAGTCATTTGGATATCAAATGACCATTTTGCCCTTTCTCACCATCTTTTTCCAAACTTTTGGTATTTTACCACATTTCTAAGTAAATTATTTTAAAACTTTCAAAATATTTTTAGTCTTTTCTTTACGTATTTTCTCGAATATAAATTCGAGATTTTTGGGTCGTTACAACTACCTCCCCCTTATTGGGATTCCGTCCTCGGAATCATCACACAATTTTTTTTTTGATACTTTCTTTTTACCAACACATAATCATAACCTTCACTGTTTTATCTTTTAATCTTTCTTTTCTACCTCATTTCATTGTCATACAATCTCTTAGTAAACTTATTTGACAAAATAGTTTCATACTTCAATACTTGTTATCATAAATAGCAATCTACTTTATAATTCTTCTCATATTTTTACTAAAACAAGTGAGATTATACTCATAGTATTCTTTACTTGTAAAATTTTCAAATACCTAATCCAACAATCATTGGTGTGAAAACTGTAAGGACTAAAAGTGGACTTACATTAAGTCAAACCCACTGGACAAAATTCTTGATAAGTTCAACTCTGATGACTCTAATGTAGCAAGGGCACCAATTGATACAAGTCATCACCTAAGTAAAAACAAAGTGAATGAGTTGCACAAGTCAAATACGCAAGAATTATTGGTTGTCTGATGTATCTCATGAGTTGTACTAGACCCGACTTAACTTTTGCAATAAGCAGACTAAACAGATATTACAACTAGTAAAAGTTGACACGACATGTTAATTTGAAATGAAATAAACAAGTTTGAGTAAGAGATTTCAACATGTTTAAGTAAACGGGTTGCCACATTACGACAAAAAAATTAAACGGCTAAGGTTAAAATTAGCTCTTTCAAATCGTTTAGTGCTTTAATCTGGAACAACACGACACATTTACAAGTTCTAAGCCCTAGACCTAAATGCGACAAGAAATCAACAGGGTTGCGTAAGAGATTTTAGTTCTTCTAAGTAAACATGTTGACACAACATGACATGAAAATTTAACGGACAATGTTAGGATCAAACTATTTCCATTCATTTTTAATATAAGATATTACACTTTTGGTTTCTATAGTTTTTAGTTTTAAAAATTAATGGATTCATTGAAATTTTGGTTATTGTAGTTTTTGGTTTAGGAAATTACACTAATGTAGTTTTCAATTCCAAAAAAGAATGAGTAGATTATAGTTTTGATCCCCGTGGTTTGTTCTATTATGCCCTTTAGATCCATGTTTAGAAATTTTTACATGGATGATTATTGTGGTTGACAAAATTATTAAATTTAATAAATTGGTCCTTTTGTTTTTGTTTTTTTAATTATTTTGGATGAATATATCTAAAATATATAAATTACATAAGTAATTTTATATACTAATATTTTTTATTTGTTTATAGTCAAAATATAGAATTAATAAACCGACTCCAACACACACGATCTATCCGTACTCCTTTATAGTCAAATACATGATTCAATTAGCAAATAGAATGGACTGAAGGGGGCAAACTTAAGGATCAATTCCCGGAGTTGTACAATCTCGATCAAAAGAAACGATGCACGGTGCCAGATAGAATCAAAGCTCACGGTCTGGAATGGGATTGGGCGTGTGACATCCTAGCCGCTGGGCTGTCTAATTCGCTGGCTCAACTTACCGCCATTGTTGGTCACTTCACGCTGGGTTCTGCTACGGATAGTTGGAGATGCGGTTTAGATGCCAATGGAATTTTCTCTACAAATGTTGTCCGCTCGAAACTGATTGCTGCTAATGGTGACTTCAGTCAGGATCGTATTGACTGGTTTAAAGAGGCGCCATTGAAGGTCATTACGTTCGTCTGGCGGGCAAAAATGGGTCGGATTCCTTCAGCGGCGGCCCTTCGCAAGCGTGGAGTTCCAAACATCCCTCTCGATTGTAGCCACTGCAACGAGGCGGATGAATGTGTAGATCATATTCTCATCACCTGTCGCTATGCAAAGACTGCTAGAGATTGAATATTCAGATGGTGCGGGATTAGCGACACGGAGTTCAACAATGTTGGTGAGCTGCTTGATTTTGTGAAACGATGGGGGACTTGTAAGAAGAGGCGGAAAATTCTAACTCTAATCTGTTATGGTATGATGTGGCTCGTATGGTTGGCTAGAAACGACAGGATTTTCAAGCAACGTTATATTTCCCCAACTTTGGTGGCGGATAATATAAAATCCTTGGTGTTTGTCTGGTTGAAACATAGGGGCAACTTAGGTAGGATTAATTGGGTTGAGTGGAATGTCTCCCTATTTCTTTGCCTGTAATTCTTCTTTCTTTCTTTGATCCTGCTGTACTTTTTCCGCCTGCTAGCTCCTTGCTAGTTTTTGGCCCCTTTTATTTATATATTTCATTTGCCGTTTCCAAAAAAAATAAAAAATTAGCAAATAGAAACCAAATATCATTAAGTCATTTTTGTTTAGTAATGAACTTTTTATTTGATTATGAAACTATAAATAAATAACAACTTCAAATATTGATTTTAGAAATAATTTCTATTAAAATGAAAATAGACGGAAAGTTAAAACGTATTAATGGGGCGGGGACGAAAAGGGGCAGAACAAAATAACAATTTAGGTATACGAGTTTTCCTTTATTATAATTTTATCAACGCTGTAGAAAGATAAGATCGTGATTTTGCTTTGAAGAACACCCAGTGTAGATAGAGGGACAGAGAGATACAGATTTTCATTTGTTAACCGGATCAATCCGTGTGAACTCTAATCTCCTCTCAAACACCTAAAACGGGTATGCATCTTTCTGTCTTTTGTCGCCATTTTCGCGTCAATTTTGGCACTTCCTGTTGTTTTTGCATCGATCGAGCTTCGATCTGATTGTTGTTTGTTCTATATTGATCCGTTGTTGAACTTTTAAATTTTGATTTGATGTATTGCTGCTTGGCACTTGTCAAACTAGGAGGTTAGGTTGGTTTTATCATGTATGTGCTTGTTTCGTGGTAATGAGCTGCATCTTAAAAAAATTGTTTCTAACTTGGTTAGGTGGAACCCGAACAATCGTGATTAGAAAGATAAGTTTTTGTGTGTCTGTGCCTTAGATCTCTTTGTGTACGATGAAATCTCTGTTAGGTTTTGACTTTTAAAATCTGTGGATATTTTAGAGTAATATCGTTACTCCCGTGTTCCAGAGAAAGAAAGGCAAAATATATTGAACTTTTGATTTGCATATCATACGTCAACAAGAAGGATGGTCAATAACATACATAGATTGTTCTAGCAATATCAACTACCTCATTTCCTATTGTCTCCAACAAAACAAAGTCGTCCTTTAGAGAGTTGAATGAGTCAACAAGTTGGAGAAATATAACATGTTGTGAATTGATTATTGAAGCATGGATCATCAACAACTAGGCACTTAGATTTCTGAAATTTCCCACCTTAATCAACAATAAGAATGTATAATATCATGAGTATCAAAATGTCTGATGGATAAATCTTTTTGTTGAGATATATATACAAGTGAAAAACCATACATTTAGGATGCTTTATTTATTGATTATTGTTATCTATTATACCTATGCAGGTTAGGGTAACTCATCGATCTTGACCGAGTGTTGACTTGAATCAATCTAATGGCCGAAGAGCAATTAGATTATGGAGATGAAGAATTTGGAAGTTCTCAAAAGATGCAATATCATGGTGATGGAGCAATTCCTGCACTTGCAGATGATGAAATTGGAGGTGAAGATGATGAATACGATGATCTTTACAATGATGTTAATGTAGGTGAAGGTTTCTTACAAATGCAACGATCCGAAACATTACCATCTTCAAACATAGGAAATGGGAATTTCCATGATCAAAAACTCAATGTTCAAGAGCCTCGATCTGAAGCTATGCTGTCACAAGATATAAACACAAACACAAACACAAGCATAAACATAAACACAAACTCAAACATTCCTGGTGTTGCAGAAACCTCGTATCCAAAAGAAGGTATGACTGTTGATCTTTTACAAAAAAGAACAGCCCCACTTCCTGATGTCCAGATGGCTTTTCGTGGACCACAAAAACCTCCCGTGGATCCTGTTAACATCACAAACGAGCCGCCACCTATGCAAAACTCCAATCCAGGTCATCAAATGAACGTCGCACGACCTGTCGAGAGTCAATCCCGTCCACCTGGCGAAAATGGTGCTACTACTCTATTTGTTGGAGAGTTACACTGGTGGACGACAGATGCTGAGCTGGAAAATGTTTTGACTCAATATGGAAGAGTGAAGGAGATAAAGTTTTTTGATGAACGAGCGAGTGGTAAATCAAAAGGGTACTGTCAAGTTGAGTTTCATGAATCTTCATCTGCTGCTGCTTGTAAAGAAGGTATGAATGGTTATCTTTTTAATGGAAGACCATGTGTGGTGGCATTCGCGTCCCCACAAACTATAAGACAAATGGGTGCCAATTATGCCAATAAAAATCAAGGTCCGGTTCAGTCTCAAGAACCGGGGAGGAGACCGATGAATGACGGAGGCGGACGCGGTGGTGGCGGAGCGAACTTTTCCGGTGGGGATTCCGGGAGGAATTTTGGGAGAGGGAATTGGGGTCGTGGAGGGGGGCAGGGGGGTGGGTAGGGGGGTTGGGAATATGAGGGGTAGAGGGGGGATGGGGCCGAAGAATGTGAACGCGGGTGGTCCGGGTTTCGGGTACGGGGGTCCTGGTTTTGCGGGTCCCCCGGGTGGGTTTATGCATCCGCAAGGTATGATGGGCGGTGGGTTTGACCCTAGTTATATGGGTCGGGGAGGGTATGGCGGGTTCCCGGGTGGCGGGTTTCCGGGTATGATGCCGAATTTTCCTGGGGTGAATACGGGTATGATTGCTGGGGTGGCGCCACATGTGAACCCGGCTTTTTTCGGGCGAGGGATGGGGGGGATGATGGGTGGTGGTGGTGGTGGGATGGAGGGCCCGCAAGGGGGGATGTGGGGGGACACGGGGATGGGTCAATGGGGGGGTGAAGAGCATGGTCAAAGGACTAGAGAGTCAAGTTATGGCGGTGAAGATGGCGGTTCGGAATACGGGTACACGGATACAGGTCATGAGAAAGGGGCACAACGGTCAAATGCTGGACGGGAAAAAGGTGGTTCGGAACGTGAACGGGAACGGGATCGTGAATGGTCTGGGAATAGTGAGAAAAGGCACCGTGAGGAGAGAGAATATGAAAAGGATTATAAATATAAAGAGGAAAAAGATAATAATAATAATTACAGGGAGCATAGACAAAAGGATCGGTCCTCGGGTCATGATGATGAGTGGGACCGCGGGCAGTCGTCTACCCGCTCCCGAAGCAGATCTCGGGCAGTTCCCGAAGAGGACCATCGCTCTCGGTCAAGGGATGCCGATTACGGGAAGCGCAGACGCATGCGGTCAGATTGACAATGGTCAAAGTCAAAGTCAACGTTCTTTGACTTGGTGATGTGTCGGACTCTGCTGATTGAAAAGTAAGTTGTACACATCTGGCGGGACGTGTGGATTATCATCATCATCCTTGATTTGCTTAATTATTGTGGTAAAATACATTTGTATTTTTTTTTTTTTTTTTTTTTTTTTTTTTTTTTGTGTGTGTGTGAATTTGGTTGGACATTTAAGACCCTGATGCTAACCTATATGCCAAAACTTTTCTTTAAAGACAGTCGGTCAATGTTAGGGCGTGTGACCTTCAGATACTTGAAAACTCAAACTGTTGTTTTTTTTTTTCCTTCTGTTAGTTATACATTATTTGTTGTCTAGACGTGGAGGATAGTTTTAAAATCTATAGAATATAAATACAAGTATGATGAGTGTATATATATATGTATTTATATATATTTAACTTGGGTGCTTTTGTCATTAATGGTATTCAGGGAGGGAACAGAAATGGCAGAAAGCCTTCCTTTGTGTGACACGAAGCCGACTTGATTGATTGCTTTCTTTGGTTAAATTTTGCATCAACTGTAGCTGACATTTTTTTTTTTTTTAATGTATGTCGTCTATATTATGTTGTAAAATCATTTTTTGTCGCCTTATTAGCTTATGTTTTATGTTGTTTAGGATGTATGTAGTAGTAGTATTGGGTATGTCACCCATTCTGTTTGGTTGTAAATAGCCTTGTAATTTTTGTGTATTTTATGCCCCGCTTGTTACTCCAAAACGGAGGTGTAATTAATGTCTTTAGATCATGCTAGTTTTTAGGGTTTAGGCCTTCATGCTCTCCGGTTGCTTCTGCATTTTAAAGGGCTGCAATCGAAAATAATTCTGCATGCTTGTACTTATTATGCTATAGCTTTTTTAGCTGTTCAATGTAACATTGTAACTTAGAGGAGTTTGTATATTTTTGTTTAGGAAGACCAGTTTTGTACTAAAGTTTCCTGTAGTAAAAATTCTGTAGCTTTTGGGGGTTTAATGTATCGTGCTTTCTGTATGTGTGTTTCTGTATCTATTGACATTGTTGTTAATAGGGTTTAGCCATTGCTCTTTCTGTCAGGCCTGTTGTTAGGTCTAATAATCATGATTATATGTTTAATTACACCTCAAATGATGGTACTTTTGGTGTTCCTTTTTTTCCCCATTAAATGCTGTCTAGATAAATAATGCTTGAAAGGTATTTAAGAAAAAAACTTTTCTATGACATCTTCTATTATGCTACTACATCGTTCTTTCTTCTGCATCAAGTAAAATATAAATATGCTTATGTAGCTTATCGTATTTGATGTTCTCCTTGTTTAGTTCCACTAACAAATACTTGCATCTTCAATCCTGTTTGTTCAACAGTAGTAGTCTGTCACTTTTTTTATTTATTCATATGTTGTATTTATCAATTATATGTTTTCTTGTGTGAATGTATATAGATGGCAACCTTTAAGAACAAGTCATCGTGCAATTGCAAATATGATTCTTTTCGGTGTTAATTTGTTAGCATCATCTTAGAATGAATATCAACTCAGAGGTGATAAATGGGTTTATTTGGACCATACTACACTTTATCTTTGATGACTTTTAAGTCATTGCGTCGAATGCCAGGATTACAGAGTTGTATTAAAATGTTACGATCTTTTAAGGTCATTTCTATCAGAAAACATTGAGGATAAATGCAATAATATAGTCTCCGGGACTTTAAAAAATGCCAAAAAGCATTTTAGGCCGACTAGTAGAAATGGCTCGAACAATTTCAGTTTATAGGAAATCATTCTTATTTTTTCCATTTGATACAAGAGTGTTCTAATTGTTATAGACCGTCCGATCCTTCTGATTTGCTGATACAAGAGTCTTCACTATCATGTTCATGCCCAAACTGTCGGCCATACCGAGTTCGTGAACCGTTGTTTGATATCTTACTTATGCTGATTTGAAGGTATCAAATCGAACCCATAGAGCAAATACATCTATCTCGCCAAATTCCGGTACAACACCGGCTTCCATAGTGCTATTAACATGATGTTATTTCAAGCACTCTAAGGGCGACCACCACCGTCCATCCCACACTATACACTCGGGCCATCACAAAAAGCATATATCAAAGCCGTCACGATCGAACATGATAGAGTTATATGACTCCTCATGGAAACACTACACGTCATGCAACAACGCATGGCTGAACATGCTAATCAAGTACTCAACACCGATAGAACAAAGAATTTAATGTCGACGACCTAGTATTCTACGATTACAATAAAACATCGATACAAAAACGACTATCTACGAAGCTCACCCCCAAAAGTACCATGCCTCCTTCAAAAATCCTCGAGAAAATCAGACCAATAGTTTAGCTTTTAGAACTTCTAGCAGGCTCACACATTCATCCCGTCTTTCACATTTCTCTTCTTCAACCCAACACATGTTTGACAACCCCCTCCTCTATTCTACCCATGATACTCGCAATGCAAAGCCTCTGATAGTGGAACCTGAAACCGATCGACAGCTACATGGTCAGCCCAGATAGTGGGCAACATGGGTGACCGCCTAGGGCCCATCGTTTTAGGGGTTCCTTTTTTAGCTATACAAATATAATAGATGTTGTAGCAGATCTGGTGATTTCTAGGGCCCATATTTGCGAAAGGTAAAGGCGCAAATCATCATTGCATTGCTAGAATTCAGATTGTGATATTCTCCTATTCTCCCTTGGTGTGAGGACTTTTCTTTCTTCCTCATTTAGTTGAGGCCCTGCTTACACGAATGTTTTCTCCTCCTATTCCTCTTGGTGTGAGAGCTTTCTAACTGGATTTGGTTCTTCCATTTCCTCCCTCCCCCATTCACACAGGGCCTGCATATCAGGCTGGCTGGCCCGCCTCCTAATCTTAAGGGTGCGTTGGCCATCACTTTCCTTCCCCACTCACACGGGGCGTTGCATATCAGGCATACTGGTTTCTCTTCCTATTCGTTTATGAGGTGAGATCCTTGTTTTTTCCTCCCCCATTCACATAATGTGATGCATATCAGGCAGGCTGGTTTTCTCATCCTATTTACTTTTCGGGTGAGAATCTTGTCTTTTTCCTCCCACATTCACCTGGGCGTTGCATATCAGACAGGTTGGTTTCTCATCCTATTCGATTATTTCCTTTGTTTCTCCTCATTCCTACGGGGTGTTTTCCGATTTGGCTCCCCCTTCCACTTCTCTTTTGGCATAAGGATGCCCTCTCTCCGGTTCTTGAACATATTGAGGCGCTTTATTTACTTCCCCTGATGTTTTGAGATCTCATGCGGCTACTTCATCAACCTACACATCTTCCGAAGGCGTTTTTCTTCACATCTCACTCTTGCAGTTGGCGATAACCTATGCTAGAGCTTAGTCCATCTTTCTTCTGGATGAGATACTCCAATTTTTGGGTCTTCTCATAATTAGTTTTAGAGATGCTTATTTTTCCATTGTATTGCTTCCTGTATTGGGTTGTATTGTTCGTCACTTGAGTTTGTACTAGGGTTGTATGTTTCTTAGACTCTCTATCTTGCTAGCCGCTTGCTAGCTTCTGTTTTATGATATTTCACATTGCTCTTTGTTCAAAAAAAAAAAAAAAAAAAAAAAACTCGCTGCATTGGAAGTCGAATTTCATAATACGGGGAAGCGATGCCAAAAAAAGGAAATAGCATAAATTAGAAAACAAAATGTTATAAGCAAGGCACCAAGGTTGAATCTCTACCGGTGTAAATCGACATATTTTGTTGTTGAATCACCTTATTCTCACTAACGGTTTCAATTAGGTAAACTTAACTCAACATATTGTTTTTTTGTCCTTTTTTGTTATATTAATACACACCACATTTAAATTTATAGATTATCTAGGTCTCAACTTTTCGATAGCATTTTATACAAAGCAGTGTGTTTTTAAATTTTCACACTTGGGTGTTGTTGTTGCATGCCTGTAGCTGCCACAAAATTTTGAAACGAAAACACAAAATTGTCTCCGATGGAAAACTGGTAGTATTATATGCCTATGCTCTATGCATGCCAACACTGTTGAAAAGAAATTTGTCGGATGTTAGATTTAAATGGGATTTGTCAAAATGGAATGGAATTGCCCATTTGTTTTTGGGCCAATAATACAACCACCACCTGACTTATTGATTTTCTTTGTAAAATAAGCCATTGATAATATCACATTTGTCATTTGTTTCAATTCTTTGCTTTATGATAAATTGTCAAACTGGAAATTGTCATATGAGCGAATGTGACGATGCATTGAATGACAAATTAGTATTTGTCAGATCTCATTGATTTGCTTTAGTCTTTATCTCATTATGGAATTGAATACAGATTATTTCATTTATATATGGTTCTACTTTATTGTTTGTTACAATGATCTCTGAAGAATAGAAAAAAACCGAAGGAAAAAACACCAACTTGAAACTTCAAAATCGTACCTTGAGTTTTCTCATTACTTTACTACTTGCTATTTAGTTTATGTTCATTATTGTTATATATTATTACAAATTTTTTTACAAAACACAGCTAAGTGACATTTTCTAATAAAATAATGTCTACTATTGAAATTTTAGAATTTGTTAAAGGTGCATTTTGCTATCCGAATATTTACATTTCATATGAAATCTTATGCAATGTACCTATATAGGGAAATATATGTTGGAAAACATTCATCTTAATACGCCATTAGTGATTTTGCATCTCAAAATGTTAGACAAAGTATTTTTGTATAAATTAATGGATTTTTATGAAATTTAGGTTATTGAGGGGTCTTTTTTTTCTCTCTCTTGTCTCGGACTTAAAATATGTTTGAACCGGCCGTGTTAACAGGGAATCATACAAGATCTTCATCAAACATGATTTCCAAAATTTACCACAGTTTCATTGGAGCCTGAGGACAAGCTCCGTTCTTTAGAGGAGGTGTTGATACGATCACAATCCCACCACCATCGGGCTAGGAATGTGACACCCCACTTCTACTGTTTGCAAATACTATGGTTTTTCGTATAAATATATGAATACAAAAATACGGTTTATCAAAAACCGATAATTTACATGTTTAAAAACAGTGGGTGTTACAAATCCATACCAAAACTAACCATAGTAAGCAAGAAAGGATTAAACCTTGAGTCCAAGATAGGAGCTAACTCGAGCTTCACTCCAGCTAAACTTCATCCAATTATAGCATAGCATTTTAGCCTGGAATACATGGCAAAACATAGAATACGTAAGACAATAATGTCTCGTGAGTTACATGAGTTTTAGACTCAAATATTTAACTTCTTTTTCCAACATTTTTATAAAATTTATAACATAAAACATTTGTCAAAACTTTATAGTAGTAACATACTATAACTCTTTACTTTTCAAAATCATTTCATAACATACTTTGCAAAAATAGTATCTTTCTTACTTTCTTTGACTGGTATTATAAACTTGCTGGATTTTTATACTTAGTGCTTTAATCATCATAAGTGATACCCCAAGTCTCTACAGCTAGAAAGACCAGATCAATCCTCACCAGTAGAAGTTGCTTAGGAAATCTACTTCGCGATAGGGCTTTTTCCCCAGTAGACTCCATACCTAACCCGGGTAGGTGGAACACGACATGGTTCCTTTACTAACATTGCTTGCTACAAATACCAGTCATACAAAATACTTTCTGCTTACTTGAACATTACTTTCATATATAGTGGCTAAATGCCAAACTTCATCACTTTCTGTCTTTATGGCTAAATGCCAATTTATAACTTTCATCTCATATAAATCATGTATTTTAAACACGTCTTTATAGCATTCTAGGCTTTATGTCAAACCATACTTTCCAACATTTTATGGCTATATGCTCATTCATACTTGAAAACATAATAATTTATAAACAAAACATACTTTCCAAACATCTTGTGGCTATATGCGTACTCATACTTTAAACATATTTGGTTTATAACCAAAATATACTATCCAAACATTTTTCATACTTAGAAATATATATGACTTATATTCCAAACATACTTTCATATAATTGACTCATATGCCAAAACATACTTTCACGTAATTTGACTTATAGTCCAAAAACATACTTCAAATATAGTATTAAACTTTCACAAACAAGTTAGAAATCATACTCTTGCATATAACTTCACATATAGAAATTTTATAAGAAATCTTGATATACTTAGTTGCCATGTACCCCAAAATGGGTAAAAATACTGCATGTACTCACCTCGTCTAGTTAGAGAAGTCTAACTAGAATCACTTCTTCCCGTTGTGTTTTCCTTTCCTTCACCTTTACTCCTTAATACCTAAGGAGTTCATTTAACATTCTAGTTAATACAAGCTAGGCCTTAGTAACAATTAAAGACCTCTTAATCTACATCTTAATAGATTAATATCACATTATTAACTCATTTTTAGATTTTGACATCTAAGACGCATAGTCAAAGAATTGACCATAACTCCCAACCCAGAAACTTGAATGACACAAACTCAGACATTCTGAGAAATAGACACAATACATGACAAGTCTCGAGAATATACCGAGACTTGAATCACACTCTAAGACCTTAGAAAATAAGTGACAAGATTGACAGTGCAATCTGTCACAAATCTGGATTAGTGGAGGAATCACCAATTCCATTCCACTTGGGAATGGAATCAAGGAAAACCCTCTTACATAGGCATACTAGATATAACCAAGAGACCATCCTCCGAAATTCAGACCCAAAAGACAAACCAATTAAGAATTAAAATCACACAACATGAAGGAAATGAGCAGCAACATTTCTGTCACAACTCAGCATAGCTTGAAAAGATTGGTCCGACAACCTAACTTATAAAACGAAATAAATCAAACCTTTTGGACGAGTTACACTTGACATGAAGATAAAGCTCTCATCCAAAAATCAAACTCAAAGCATAAACCAATTGAGAATTAAAAATCGTGCAACAAGGACAATGTGCACAGCTACAATTCTGGTTCAGTCAAAGAGAAGGCATTGGAACCCTAGCTTCCTAATGGAATTGGATCAAGCCCTCTGGATGGAACACATTAGACATGAGGATGGACTTTCCCTAAAATTTTCAGACCTAAACTATGAACCATTTGGGAATTAAAAATCCCACAAGTTGACCTAGGTGTGCAGCAGCCAATCTGTGGAGGCCGGATTGCACACACCAAAGTCCAAACCAAAACAATGAACTGAGTCAATCCCTTTTGGTCGAGTATGGCTCATGACAAGGTTCTTCTCCACACCAAATTTCAGAATAATCCAATGAACACACGAGTTTACAAGAATTTCACAACACAATTGGACACAGAAATCATACTCATGGAAATCGGGTTCAAAACCCTAGAAAACGACTGAATGAGGTCTGAACCCCAACTGATAAACTGAAGAAGACATCGAGACAAAACCATGGGAACTGGAATCTCCTGATTTGGACAGCGTATGATATTTCTACGAATTATACAACATAGGACAAATTTCCATCCGAAAATCAAACTTGATCATAAACCCCTAAATTCTAGGGTTCTTGAGCTAAGAATCAAAACCATGATTCAACCACAATTTTTGGTTAGAAATTCGTTTCTTGTATTGATTTGAGCTAGCTTAAGTGTATGAATTCATTGTAGTAGCTTCATACACAAATTTCAGTTTGGAGATTATCCACCACAACTTGAAATCGTTAGCTTAAACCATAGAAATCTTACCTTTGAAGCTTGGAATTCACCAATTTCAAGTGTAACTCTTCAATTCCCGCTTCAACTTCCTTGCTTCTCTTCTTGAACCCTTGCTCTCGATCCTTCCAAAGAAATCACAGGAGTTCTTTCTGATTTATGAAGATTATGACATATTTTCTCACTTATATATTTTTCCAACTTTGGCTTAATGACGTTTCAGCCCTTGGACTTCCATTCTTCATATTTTTAACACTAGAATCCAACTTTTATTACACCAACTTCTACTTCTCACACTTTTACCCACAAACACAAATATTTTTATACCAAGGTCCAAAACATGGGAAAAGACTAATTTGCCATTTTTCACCCATTTCCTCCAAACTCTTGGAATTTTACTACATTTCCCGCTACATTAGTTTACAACTTTCAAAATATTTTGGTCTTTACCTTAAGTATTTTCTAGAATATAAATTCAAGATTTTTGGGTCGTTACAAGGAAACTCGGTCCTTTGTTTATGATTTTAAGTAGTGAAAAACGTAACCTAAAATCCTCACATAAAAAAAATTCACTTTATGCTTATCAATGGAAAATTGTATGGGATGAGGTAGTTAGAAACTAGGAGATATCGACAAGCGGGTAGATATCTCCTCTTTTTATACAAGTCAATACATAATTACGATTATTATTATTTTTTTAACGGCGGCATAAGATTAAATAAAAGGCTAGCAAAACGCTAGCAGAAAATTACAAGGAAGTAATTGTTACATTAGGATTACACACCCAATCACTCCAAGAAATCTTAATCGTACGAAACCTAGCAGAAACCCAAAGAAACGATTGGGATTGAATGAAATCCCACAAAATCGCCTTAAGAGGCTTACTCTTATCGAACAATGACCTATTCCGAAAAGACCAAATTGCCCAACCTACCGTATTACAAACCACCTCCAAACACACTTTAGCATTTTTCTTCATTCGAAGGTCATCAAACCAAGAATCCCAATCACTAATAGACGAACATATGGGAATATCAAGCTCTCACCATCTTGCCACCAACCCCCAAAGATCAAGAGCCACCTCACACGAAAAGAAGAGATGATTGACCGTCTCCATATAATTACGATTATTATTTAATAGTGCTAAAAGCCTAAAATCACTAGAAAAAAAAATTGGCCGAGACATGTATATATAAGTAGTGAAGTAATCGGGGGATGTGATTTTCATCCGTGACTTTACAATTATTGTGTCACTATTAACTCTTAAATAACGCTTGTTCCATGGATGATATCCGGACAAAAGCCGATTAAATAAACATTTTGGGGTTCTTCCTTACAATAATGATAACAAAGGGCCGTTCTAAAATAATAATAATAATAATAATAATAATAATAATAATAATAATAATGATAACAAAGGCTTTCGTGTCTTTCGAACATATAAGAGACCCAGAGTCAAAATTTGTCCCACGTTTTTCATCTTTTTTGTATGAGATTAATAATTACATTTTCTATCTAATTGACATTAGTCTCGAATTTCAACTTTCAATCTAATATTAAATGCAATATAACATGTTATATTTTGTCCAGACATACATAACATACACAACCAAAAATGTTCCTTCTGTCTTAAAACTCCGGTAAACTAAATAACTTCTAGAGAAATAATTAGTAGAAATGGATCAAGTAGTTATACTATTAATCACGTGCATTAAAACAGTGACTAAAAGTCTTTAAGAGAAAAGACAAAAATAGCATCTTCTCATCAATTTTTGCCAAAAAATAACAACTTGCCAAAAAATAACAACAAATTAGCCAAAATACCAAATAGCCACTTTTTTTCGCAGATCAGGAAAAGCCATATGTGAAAATGGCACATCATCTGCGAAAATGACACTTCATCTGTGATTTTTTCATCTTTGATTTTTTTTTGGTTGAAAATGACCTTGGCACCACTTGCGAAAATTACTCATCATCTGCGATTCTCTCTCAACCATCTGCAATTTTTTTAATTATCTGATACTTTTTTTAGGTAGCTAGGGATCATGTGTCCACTACTTCCGTATCTAAAAATGACTCGTTGAAAGAAAAATCGCTCTTGTGTTTTCACCGTTTTAATAAAAACATTTTATTGCATTTTCGCATAGTCGTAATTCCTTCGTAGGGTATCGTTTAAGGTTGATTTATGTCAATCTTATTTAACAATTATGTGTATTTCACAGCCCAGTTCACGATATTCATGTTAACTCGTTATAAGTATGAATTACAGCTCGTTAGAGTAGACACATTATGATTTTATATGATATTTTTTTCGTGTTGCGTCGTTCTTTTAAGACGACCGGTAGCAAGATGACAAATTAAAAAGGCATTCAATAGTAAATGTTAAATTTTATTTAAATTATTCAAATAATTAAAAGATATATAGAAATTTTTTTAAAAAATATTAAGAATAAATTTTTTTGCAGATTGTCGAAAGAGAATCGCAGATAAGGAGTAATCTTCGCAGATGGGTGTCAAGGTCATTTTCGACTGAAAAAATCGCAAATGAGGTGCCATTTTCGCAAATGAGGTGCTATTTTCGCAGATGTCTTTCCCTCATCTGCGAAAAAGGTGGCTATTTTTGTCATTTGACTAAATTTTGTTTTTTGGCAAAAACTTATGAGATTAGACTATTTTTGTCTTTTTCTCTTATAGATTCATTCGAGCTTAAACATCATTTAACTTGCTTGACAAGTGGTTGCGTTATGGTCGCACGATATGAGTATCATAGGTTTTTTTGTATCTTCTCTTCTTACACATACTTTTGTCATTGTCTTTTGTGTTAAGTCAATTTTCTTGTCTAAGGAACTGTTTGTTTTTTTTTTGTTATCTTCTTGATCTTTTTTGTCTGCAGCCTGCAGACGGCATGCAGACTTTAGCCCTTGCAGACTGTTTGTTTTTTAGAAACCGCAGACCTAAAAAATGTCTGTACGTCCTATTCTTGAAGCAGATATGAACTGAAGTCTTTTTACATCTTTTAACTTAATAAAAAGTAATTTAGTTTTTTAAATAAATTATAGATAACTATTGATAAAAAGTAATTGAGAAAATGAAAATTAGATATATAATATATTAAATAATTTAGTTTATTTAGATATACAAAAATATATAATATAGTAAACAATTCAATTTATTTTACTAGCCTACAGATTTTAAAAAACAAACAGTATTCTTTTTATAGATTGTAGACATTTGTACCACATCTTTTTCTGCAGATATGGTTCCTGGACTACAAACCTTTTACCTATTAAAAAGACAAACACCGCCTAAGTTTTGAAATCACTTAGCAAACCCTAGAAGCTGAAATTTGAATATTATGCTATGATTTCACGTATAATCCTTGGATATTATAATAATTGAATTCCCATATGATACATGCGTGTTCGACACGTAACATTTGAAAGCTTTATCTCTTAAGGAAAAAAAATCGAAAAAAAAAAGAAAAACTTCGTTTGACAGCAGAAGCTTTTAACATTTATTTTAAACAAAAAGCTTCAAATTCGAAAGTAACTTCAAGTAGCTTAAGCTTTTTGAAGCTTTTAATTTTTTATTTTTATATTTATTTTACACTTTAAAAAGCTAACAACTATATTTACCAAACACTTCTACAAAAACATAAGCTACAACTACCAACTATTTTCAGCTTCCAGCTACTTCCAACTTCCAGCTAGTTTTGCCCATTGTTTATCTCGTCATGTCATCATAACAACTAGTCTTCAATAAGCAGAAAATGCATCAAGGATGTGTTTTTTACACATAATAGGACTAGTTGATTGGACATTGAGCAAACTTTCAATGACTAATTTTAGAGGGTTAATCTTAAATAAACTCATTCTATGTGTGTGTAAGTGTGTGTTTGTGGGCTGACCTCCAGACATCTATGTTTCATCATAGAGTTTTCTTTAACACTCATTTTCAGTGATGAAATAATGATGACAATAATAGTATGATATTTACTTCTTTTACGAGAGTAAACTTTTGTATGAGACAAAAAATTCATTGACACGAATCATACACATTAATAAGTGTCTAATGCATGCAAAACATTTTACAAAGTCGTATATTTTTTCATGAAGGAACAACACAAGACTTTAGACTATATCAGAATCGTTTTTATCACACCAAAAATTAAACTTTTACCCATCTTTTTTTTAATCTTGGTACCGAGAAGCTCACATTTATATTTACCACTAGTATTTCGTCTTTTTATCTGAACTTTCGTTCTTGTTCCGATACATAGGCATTATCAATATCGGTTGTCGCTCAAATTCTTGACGATCTTAAAATTTATCGCTATTATATTCACTCAATTTTATGGGACAAAACAATTTTGATTGTTGAATTCTTTTTGATAGAAATATTTTTATATATATGATGATAAGTGATTAACGGAAAAGGTAATTATCGGAAAAGATAATCGTGGTTAAAAATCCATTCTAATTTTATATGTACACTGGATAATCGCTCATCCAAGAATTTTTAAATCTACGATGAATTTGGATTTGACATTTGTGTGGTCTAGCAACTCAACCAAAGAAAGGGCCATTAATTTATCGAATTTAACG
Organism: Cichorium intybus; assembly: GCA_023525715.1. Lineage (NCBI taxonomy): Eukaryota > Viridiplantae > Streptophyta > Magnoliopsida > Asterales > Asteraceae > Cichorium > Cichorium intybus. The sequence goes on along the minus strand of CM042011.1, from coordinate 1,831,118 downwards.
GTTAGCAACGGACATTTTCAATCTCCTTCCGCTATATTAACCCAATGTTGCTCTTCATTTTAATTCATCGCAATCAGCATACAAATAAATAAGAATAAAAACCATCTTCTTCCTCTTCATTCAAATAAAAGAAAATAAAATGGCCATCAACCGATTCATTGTTCTTGCACTTATCTTCGCTGCAATGGTGGCGTTTGTGTCGGCTGCTGATACAGCTGCAGGGGAGGCCGCTGATGCTGCTTCTAATACGGCCTCTGACGTGGCAGGGGCTGTCGCATCCCCTGCTGGGGCCCCCGATGCCGCTGAAGGCCCCTCAAGCGCCGCTCAAGAATCACAAGGCGGCGCTTCATCCATCAAGGCTTGTGGTGTTGGCGCCATCGTAGCAGTCGCTCTTACCGGGTTTATCTTTTAAATAGTTTATGTTTAATGTATAATAAATAGGGATCTAATGGACCTCATATTCGTCCATTGAAACCGTTTTTCATTTATCATTGATCACTATGATTGATGTTGTACAATAAAGTTCCCCTTTGGATTTCATTATTATGACTCCTAGGGATGTATATATGAAAAAAAAAAACTGTTATATCTATAACATGGATCTCATTTGTTACTATTATCATTTTTCATCGAAATATCTTTCATATGCAACCTGACAACATCTATTTACATGTTTTGGTATTTTGCTTTGTTCATTCGAGTTGGGTTTGTTTGTATATAACAATACCACTTTATAAATATATATGAGAACACATAATGAAAAATGCAGTTTCTTTCACAGAATCAATGTGGGTAATCTAGAAGCCAAATTTCGCAACTAGTTATACTTGTTTTTCGGCTACGAAAACAAAATGGAAACACTTGTTATGGAATAGTGAATTCAAACCAACAGTTTTTAAACAATACTGGTTACATATTTTTAGAAACAATAACTTAGTTCTCGTTTATGATTGTGACAATTAAACAATGGTAATGCCGAATGACAGAAATTTTATATCTTTTTATGGAAAAGCAATATTTGTTCACAAATTAAAAATTTACATATCAACGTAAAATAAATTTAGAATAATAATTTACATATTTATGAACTTCTTTACAATTAGTCATTGCAAAATATCAATGAGATCACTTGTGGTTACTACGCTTATTATATTAATTTTGCAAAGTATATCTAGATATATAACTTTACTCAGATCCTTTTATTTAAAAATATATGTTAAAAATAACTATCAAAGTATTAATATTTTATTTGTTAAATTATTGTCACTGTTATATATTCTTATTTTAGATTTTATAATAATTAACTTAATATGTGATGTGTAAAATACAGTCTTAAGTTTATAACCCTAGCCGGGGCTAGGGGCCATTACACAACCAGACAAGTGTACCTGATCGTTCCGTAGTATAACAATGTCAATCACCGAGTGTCGAACACTAGGGGAACGAGTATGATTTAGTTACTAGGGGTGGTAGGATGCTGAATAATAGTTTTATTGTTTCTTGTTATGTTTCTAAAGTATAAATAAGTCTTCTTATTTTCTAGTTTTGTATGCACCTTTGAGTTCAATAGTGAGCAGTAGTTTCTCAATTCTCTGATTCTTAATTCCAACAATAGCCCTATACCTTTTGTTTTCTTCTTAAGGTATTCTACTTTGGAAAACATGTCAAGTTATAACATTGTACTTTCATATAATGATCCAAGATAGGGAAAACTTTTTTCGAACCTTCTGGTCATTGATATTACAATTCATTGTTTAGAATTGGGTAATCTATTAGATTTTTCTGTATTTTGTGTACAAAAAATCTACTTTTTTAAAAAAGCTGCATTTTATGACAAATTAGTGACGGAAATATCCGTCACAAATCTGTAGGAAAATGTCAAACCGGGCCAAACTACATACGTCGAAAGTATGCCATCATTACATTACATATGAAATCATTAATAGCGTATAATTTTGAATCCTTACTACTAAGTACTAATACACAAGCCATAAGACCACTTGCAATAACCATCACATTGCACAAATGTGATGGGTGCCACATCAGCGCCACATAGGATTTTACCTCTATCACACTCCATCACACTCTATCACAACACACACTTTATACCTATCACATTTCATCACACCACATCATCTTTTTTAATTAAAAAAAATTCAAAAATAAATAAAAACATAATTTTTAATTTAAATAACATTAGATTAAAAAATAAAAATTACATTAATATTAAAAAACATTACACATAAATTTAAAAATAAAAAAAATTACATAGAAATTTTAAAAAAAATAACATTACATGGAAATTAAAAAAAAGCTACTTGTCTTCATCCAAGCTGTTTCCATAAACATGCTCAGCTAAATCTTCACGAAGATATTGGCATGTTTCGGAATTTTGAACTTCGAGTACTTGTTGTAAATACTCGGGCGTATTCGAGAATGAATTGCATGTCCGAGTTAACCGCATCGGCCTCATTGTACGTGCAAATCGCTCTACCTTTATATTCAACAATCATATTATGCATAATGATGCACGCATACATAATTGTCTTGATCTTACCGTCGTCATAGAGTCGTGCGGCATGTTTGATCACATGCAATTTTTGCTTGAGGACCCCAAATGCCTTTCTATGTCATTCCTAGCAGATTCTTGTCTTCGTTGTTGAATGTCGTAATCAACAAAATTTAAAAGAGTTGAAATATGGTTTGAAATGATTTATTAATTACCAATATTTCGTGATTGCACTACTTGTTATAAATACTAACTGTGTAGTATAAATGGCAAGCAGGGTCGATCCACAGGGAGCGATGGTCTAATGGATTACACCTTGAATTCACGGAAGTTAAAATTGTAAAGAAAGTAACCAAAAGGGGGGGGTTTTGATGAATAGTTGGACAATAATTATGTAAATGTTGATAACAAATTTAACTTGGGACAAAATATATAGAATGATTGTTTTTATAGTTTGGGGACAAATTCTGGTTTTGCATTTGTAGTCATATGATTGGAAATAACAATAAGAATGATGCTTATAACTTTAATCTTTCTAAGTTGGTACTTTGTGTATGCCGAAAGCTCGCACATACACCATTCACCTAATGTACCTTAATCAAGAGAAGCTCATTAACTAAGACTAATCTTACTAATCAAATCTAGATAAGATCATAGAATTTGAATGAAAGATTGCATTATGCTTTATGTGAATGTTCCCAACAATGTTCAATACTCCTAAACAAGCGTTGAAGCGTTAGAACATGAGATATGATTTTCACCTAATTAAAGATGATTATCACAAATAACATTTTATAAAACAATTACGGATTTTATAATTTGTATGACTAAATTGATTGATATTTAAGATCAAATGGCCAATATGAAATAAATAAAAACCAAACACTTGTTAAATCTCAAAATCATATCACTAGAAAGATATAAAATCAAACATCAAACTTTATATTAAATCACAATCATAATCCTTAATACAAAACCAGAAAATAAAGTTACTAGCCACTCATGACTAGTAAAGGATAAAAGAACTTACAAAATGAAGATAATCCACACTTGAAGTTGCACACAAACACAAACACAATGTATCTAGAGAGTATTCAGAAAATAATGGAAAGAGGGGATGGTTCTAAGGCTAACTAGACACATCTATTTATACTAACACATCAAGGGTAAAATGGTAAAATGGACAATGGCAAACATCATCATTCTAACACCCACTTCCTTCATCACATGGCTTCAAAATCAGGTTGGATCTGGATCTGGTCGTGTAGCATGGGAATGACAGCACAAGAAGCAATAAACAACTCAAAGTGGGCCAAAAAGCAGATCTGGTCACCAGGAAAAGTTACACGGCCGTGTAATTTCTTGGGCCAAAATTACACGGTCGTGTAATCCTGCATTTCTTCTGGACCCCACCCTGAGATGACATGGCATCCACGTGGCATAGCAAAGTTACACGGCCGTGTAACTTGTAAGGCAAAAGTTACACGGTCGTGTACCATACTGTCTTCGGGACGACTTCATTTTTTGTAACTTCTTCGTTTGAGCTCCGTTTCTTCTGAAATTTCTCGTGTAGCCTCCCATTGTCATCCAATGTAAGATTCAACCTTCAAAAGCACCTGAAAACAACCACAAAGTGTGAAAGTAGATTGCTATTCTTGAAATCCCAAAAAACATGAAAATATGCAATAATGAGAATAAAATGCAAGATAAAACAAGGATAAAAAGGCATGAAAACATGCTTAGAAATGCACTTAACATTCGTGTAAACATCTTTGCTTTTTCACTTCGAGGTACCGCGTACGCCTTCATAAATATGGCGTAATCTGGATAAATCCAATCACAAAGATAGTAGCCGTGTTTGTATTGATGTCCGTTCACTGTGAACGACATATTAGGAGCTCGCCCAGTTCAAATATCACTGAAAATTAGAGACTGATTAAGAACATTTCGGTCATTGTTGGACCCGGCTACCCCAAAGTACGCATGCCAAATCCACAAATCCTGTGATGCAATGGCTTCCAATATCATAGTTGGCTCACTTACGTCACCTCGTGTAAATTGTCCTCGCCACGCAGTTCGACATTTTTCCCACGCCCAATGGGTACAATCAAGGCTACCAAGCATACCAGGTAAACCATGTCTCACTTCATGTGCTGCATATAAATTCTCAATATCACGAGCTGTAGGTTTACGCAAATATTCTTTGCCAAACACGTCAATAACACATGCACAAAACCAATCCACACAATCCCTTACGGTCCTCTCAGCCAATTTCAGATACTCGTCACTAGCATTAGCTGTTAGGCCTAATGCTAAATACCTAAGTGTAGCCGAATATTTTTGTATACAACTAAAACCCATTCTACCTCTACTATCGGGTTTTTGCTTAAAATAATTATATTGCGCCTCTAAAGCGTTGCTAATACGTAAAAACAATTCTCTAGGTAAACGATAACGACGTCTAAAATGTTTGTCACCATAAAGAGGAGGATCAGCAAAATAGTCACGTACCAAAAGATTGTGTGCAGCTTGCCGATCTCGGTTGATAGTGGTTCTTGTGTGTCTAACGTTTGAAGACCCTTCAGCGGCAGCTTGCGCAACAACATTAAAAAACGTGTTGATAAATTCGCCATCGTCCGAATCGTATTCTTTAAAAAAATCCATTTTCTCCATATAATCCAATTTTTTGTTTGAATATATATATATATATATATATATATATATATATATATATATATGATAATTGTGTGAGTTTGTGTGAATGAGAGTTGTGTGTATTTATAGGATAAAATTTGGTTAAAATTTTTATTTTGAATGCATAGCCGTTCAACGGTCATATAGAGGATTAATTTTTTTTTTTTTGAGAAATTCTCATATTCGTCGTGCTCATCCGTGAACCGTATCACCTTCGACCACGATCACGGCCATCACGGACACCCGGGGCGGTGTGCACGCCGTGATGGCTTGGTGACGTGGCCATCACAGTCCCCTCCGTGATAGGTACTCCGGTACGTGTAATAACTATATTACGTATAACATCATTAATAGCATAAAATTTTGAATATTCTCCTTTTACATAACCTACAAAGTTATCATTAAAAAACAGTTTCCTTTTCATTGTTAAACGAAACTTGAACTCATAATCTTAAGTTAACATAAGAAAATCCATGTGCCTTGCTTTACCTATTGTATACACGCAAGCTTTTCCCCCCTTTTTGTTGGTGTTGGCCCCATTTGTATTTACTGGCTAATTAAGATACACATCCAATATTTCCTAAAAACAGACCGACTCCTAAATCAAAGTGCTAAGACATTATATCCACATAAGGAATGGTGTCAAGCCCTTCACATGGAATCCTTTTGTACAATACAATGCAAAATAACCACACCATGCTTTGTTTGTTAATATTTCTTCAAGTTGCAGGAAAGTTTGAACTTTTTTGCAGAGGTCCCTTATAGTGTTATTCCATCACGGGCATAATTTTTTTTTAACATTTTCACTCTATTTCTAAAACATAATATTTTGAAGTCCATACGAGCTTAATTTCCTTTTTTCTTTGTACTTCTTAATATATAGACGTGTAAAAATATTAGAGTCCAAACGTTCTTAAAACACTTAGAGGATTACAAATAACGTGACCGAAACCATTGGTTCGTTAATATGTTGAACCAAAGGCAAAACTGGAAAAAAAAAACTAATTTTGGTTTTTGCGATTTACTTATCTGATTAACCAATTAAATGTTTACTGATTATATATACACACACACTCACATATATACACAAGTAGGAAAATTTCTAAAGTTGGAATTGCACGGTTTTGTATAACATTTAGCACGGAATTTCTATTTTTGTGTAAATGGTGCTCAATACTCTTTGTTTAGGTAAGACATATTTGAGAGAAAGCACAAAATTTCCCTCTTCATCTTTTGATCTATTTGTCTCTTATAAAAAGATGGACAATATTGGACAGAAACACACATGGGAGGAGAAAAAATGCTCATACATGATAGAGATATACTGAATTAGAGAGATGTTTTGAAGAGGAGAGAGATAAGAAAATTAAACCCTGTGCTTAAGATTCTATAAATATACCCTCTTAAGGAACTCCAGTTATGCATAGAGTGAGGGAAAAGAAAAGTGGAGATGATGAATCCGCTCCAGACATGCATGCTCATTTCTTTCGTTATACTCGTTTCTGCAATTGATGAAGAACGAAAGGTTAGTATAACTTATATACATGCAGGCACACACAGCAAGTGACGACTATAGTTTAATTATTTTACATTAATCTCATGTAACTTCCTCTTTATTTTTACCAATAAATCCAAATTAATAAATTGGAGTTCTATGACTATAATATTTGGGTTGGATCGTAAGATAACACATTTTTGATACCTACAATTTAAATATTTAACTTACTTTCATACGGAAGATAGTAAAGAGTATTCTTTCTTATTAGACTTGAAAGAACAAAATTCTATACAAATATATGTTACTGTTGTACAAATATATATTTTATCTATGAGGAATAAATTATAAAGATGCAACTCCTGAATTAAGTTAATGTAAATATTTTGCAGGTTTTTATAGCTTATATGGGATCTCTCCCGGAAGGTGAATATTCACCTTCATTGCATCACTATGATATTTTAAAACAAATCACCAACCCCAGGTATATCTCGATCTGAATTACATTTTTATATTTGAAACCATATTTTTTTTGTTTACGATCTTTAAATGTGACTAGGTTTACAAACAAATCACTGATAAGGAGCTACCAAAGAAGCTTCAATGGGTTTGCTGCCTATCTCTCCCAAGAAGAACAACAAAAGTTGGCCGGTAAGTTAACTTACATGACCAGATATAGTAGCCTTTAGATAGTTCTCTTTTGTTTTCAATTCGATTCATGAAACAAAAATACAAGTCTAAACATGTTTGAAAGCTTACTTCATCTCCTTGCTGTCCTCCATTTTGCCTGTGCTCTCACAAGGCCCTACCTTGGCTAGTATCGTCCCCATCGTGGCTAAACGAACACAACACATTAACAAGTAACATAATTACATAAAAATAATAAAAAATTAAAAGAAAGTAACAAACCAAATGCGAAACATATATACATAGCCTCTTGATTCCGTGCATTTAGAGTGTGTTAATTGTACTTTGTACGAGTACTTTTAAAACAATCAAAATTCCATTAAGTAAACAAAAGAAAATTAGATAGATGAGAAATGGCTAGACAAACCGAGAAATTGTATAACTACAAAAGCATACATATACATATATGATGGCCGATGAATTGGGAATATGCATTGCTAAATCTGATTAAAACCCTAACAGGTTTTGACGGTGTGATCTCCGTATTTCCATGCCAAAAGTTGCGCCTCCAGACCACAAGGTCGTGGGACTTCATGGGATTTCCAGCAACAACTGAACGAACTCCTACCGGTGAAAGTAACACAATCATCGGAGTCATAGACAGCGGAATATGGCCCGAGTCAGAGAGTTTCAGCGATGAGGGCCTCGGACCTATTCCTGACAAGTGGAAAGGAGAGTGTCAGGGAGGCACAAATTTCACTTGCAACAGGTAACTTTAATTGTTTGAGGTGATCTTGATAACCACACTATATATTCCATCCTAAATATCATGCATATTGCAGCATTACCCAAGTTTCTATTTAGTGTTCATTAATTATCATCTTTTATGTTAATCTAGAATACTAATCGGGATATTAATACCAATTTATATTGTTCACAATCAATCCTCAGGAAGATAATCGGAGCTCGTTCCTATGGCATAGTAGACTCTGTTAGAGACACATATGGGCATGGGACTCATGTTGCATCGATTGTAGCAGGGAATCAAGTGAATAAAGCAAGCTATCACGGTCTAGCACAAGGAATTGCTAGAGGGGGCGTTCCTTCTGCAAGACTTGCTGTTTATAAAGCCTGTGAAGAGTACTGTGACTTTAATGATATCTTGAAAGCTTTTGACGATGCAATATCGGACGGAGTTGACATTATATCTATTTCAGTCGGGCACAAAGATCCACTTGAGATTACCTCTGACCCGATCGTAATCGGTGCTTTTCATGCGGTGCAGAGAGGCATACTAACAGTCAATGCTGCCGGGAATGATGGTCCGAGTTTGTATTCCGTCACAGGAGATGCTCCCTGGATCTTTACTGTTGCTGCAAGTAATATAGATAGAAAAATTATTAATAAACTTCTTCTTGGGGATGGTACAATGCTAGTGGTGAGTGTATTACGTATTGCCTATTTGTCTCTCACATGAAGTTAATTAGCAGCTAATAATTGCACCGATTGACGTTGTGTAGGGTACCTCTATCAATGCATTTCCTTCCAGTCACGAAGAATTGCCTCTCGTTTATGGAAGACAAGTGACAAGCACGTGCTCCGATATTGAAGCAAGGTAAATTTTATTTATTGCATGCAAGAAGAAAGATCTCAAGGCATGCAAACTACTAATCACGTTTTGTTGTAGGTACTGTATCGCAAGCTGCTTAGACAATAGCCTAGTTGAGCAAAAAGTGGTTCTGTGTGATGACAATGTTAATGCAGATTCAGTAAAAGCAGCTGGAGCCCTTGGTTGTATCATCCCAAATAATGGAAACAATGTCTCTGAGATCGGACCATTCCCTGTCGCTGCTCTAAATACAAATGACATGAACTTGGTCAAAACCTACCAAAACTCTTCAAAGTATAATACTTTTTTCTATTAAATCTCTATTTTTTTTTATGTAAGTGCGTGTTTAATGGTTACCGGTCACTTGAATAGAAAACCTAAAGTTCAAATTTTCAAAAGCGACGCTATTAACGATCCAGATGCTCCTCTAGTTGCTTCATTTTCTTCCCGAGGACCCAGCAAATTAATATCTGATATTATAAAGGTATTGCTTATTTCTAAACTACTTAGAATGAATGCCCAAGATTCCAATACATAGCTTGAGGGTTGAAACATGAGTTAAAAATATGTAATTATAATTGTAGATCTACCATCTATATTTGTATTCCATTTATGAGATTAATGAAATAGGCCATGTTATTTTAGCCTGATGTAACGGCTCCTGGTGTGGAAATTCTGGGGGCCTATTCACCAATGGGTTCTCCATCTCATACCTCTACCGACAAAAGCTCTGTCAACTACATTATCCTATCAGGGACATCCATGGCTTGCCCGCATGTTGCTGCTGCTGCTGCTTATGTTAAGTCTTTTCACCAAAATTGGTCTCCCTCAGCAATTAAATCTGCACTCATGACCACGGGTAATTTCTTATCTTATCCTAAGAATTTAGCAGCAATTAAACCTATTCAAGTATCTAAGTTTGAGAATAACCCATCGAACAGCCGCCGTTTTGCCATTCATCTTATCTATCGTTTCTATCTTTGAATGACAAATAATGAACATTAAAGCTCATTTAGTTCCTTCTTTCTTACTTGTGTCATAGCATGGGAGATGAATACTAACCGGAGCTTAGATGCTGAATTTGCATATGGGTCCGGACATATTGATCCTCACAAGGGTAAAGATCCAGGCCTTGTGTATGACACCTCCCAGGAAGACTACAGCAAGATATGGTGCAGCATATCTCAAAGCAGAAATGCAAGTTGTCGTGGTGCCATTTTGACGCTTAGAGAACTAAATTACCCCTCCATGGCAGTTCAAGTTGACATAAACTCTGACTTTGTGGTGTCTTTTCCAAGAACCGTGACCAATGTGGGTAAAGCTGAGTCAACTTATGTTGCATCCATAAACGGAAGCACAAAGCTCCACGTCATTGTTGATCCCGACAATCTACAATTCACCGCACTGAACCAAAAGAAGTCTTTTGTGGTGACTGTTAGAGGAGAAGGAATCAAATTGCCACTTAAAATAGAGAGTATTTCCTTGTTATGGACCGACGGTATTCACAAAGTCCGTAGTCCAATTGTGGTGTATACGGGGAACTCCACCTCTAGTGTAAGAGCGTCAGCAACACCAAGGTTTTGTAAAAACTTTTTGATTCTTTATCTTGTTGGAATCCTAAGTAATGGGGACCACACAAAATGTTAATGGGAAACAAATGGTAGTGGATACCACCTTCTCCATCATAGCTAGGAACATGTATGTTTATTTAGATGTGTATAAATACACTAGTCTAGGCAATTAACAAAATACAGTTGTGAGAAACACAAGGGATCCGGGTTGTTGAGTGATATTTCCCGGTATAATCAAAGAGTTTATTTTGATATATTTGTGTGTGTGCAATTGTCAATCTTGAATTGGTATCAGAGCTCAAGATCGGAGCTGTGAAAATTGAAATTCGAATCCTGTAATCAATCACAGAGTTGTGTGAGCTTGATTACATACCTGAGAAATTGGTATCAGATCTGAAGATGTCAGATGTGGATGATCCAAGCGGAAGTACTGGTGGTGCTCCGGTAAATCTCAAGGAGGTCGGAACTGTCGTAATCTCGAGAGGAGATGCACGCGGTGGTTTGGCCGGGAACGCTGGAGGCTCGAGCAGGGGAGCCGGCGGAAGATCGGGTGGCGCATCGCAAGGCGGCGGTGGCGGATTGAATCGAGAGGGCGAATGGAATACCTCCCGATCGGTTGTTGCCGACGGAGGTTACCGGAGATGGCACGATGGCGAGGGCCATGCTAATCCGAACCACCGGCGGCGGAGGGCTGAAAGCCGGTGGAGCTTACGGATCGCAAGGAGGAGGCGGGGGGAGGTCTTCCGATTGCGACAGAAGCAGAGGCGGCGATGGTGGCTCGAACGGCGGCAAAGGATCCGGCGGTGGCGGAGGTTTGACTGGAGCTTACGGATTGCAAAGGGGGTCGGCTTCGTCGGTTTCTGCTGGGTCTGGTTCACGTTCCCAGTCGATGCAGCAAAGAGAACGAGATGGCGGAGGATCGAACGGATCGTGAAGGCTGCCGGCGGTGGCAGCTCGTATTCCGGCGGAGGATACGGATCGCAAGGAGGCAGTGGGGTGAGTTCCTCCGAGTCCGATCGAGAGAAGCAGAAAGGGAAGAGTGGAAGACACGAACTGGGAGAGAAGAGGAAGGAGATGGGTTAAAAGAAAAGGAATCCGGGTCGGGCGGGTCGGCGGGTTCGGGTCAGACGGATCCGGATCCGGGAGTGGATCTTGGTCCAAAACAAGTCCAATTCCTTTAAAAATAAGCCCAAAATAATTCCAATTTAAATTCGGACCCAAATCAAAACGCGAAAAAAGATCCGAAAAAAAATCACGAAGGCGTCTCTAGAAGGACTTAGAGATTCGGGGGTGATTGTTGGAATCCTAAGTAATGGGGACCACACAAAATGTTAATGGGAAACAAATGGTAGTGGATACCACCTTCTCCATCATAGCTAGGAACATGTATGTTTATTTAGATGTGTATAAATACACTAGTCTAGGCAATTAACAAAATACAGTTGTGAGAAACACAAGGGATCCGGGTTGTTGAGTGATATTTCCCGGTATAATCAAAGAGTTTATTTTGATATATTTGTGTGTGTGCAATTGTCAATCTTGATATCTTAGCATTATTATAGGCCATTGTATTATATAGTCTAGAACTATTATTGCCATCAAGCTTTTATGAGTGTCACAAATATAAGTTTCTTCAAGCAGTATAAGGATTGTTCATGAAACATATACCCCCTTTAAAACATACCATATCTATACTTTTAAATCATAAACTTTTCATTCATAAAAAAATACTCTTGAAAACTTTGCTTTATTTTATAATATGATATAATCACAATAAGTATTATATCATGTACACTTTCTTATCATATATCATACTAAATGTAATATGTATGCAATGCATGATCGTACTAAAAAACAATTGAAAACTCACGGATTCTCTCTATGTCATTGGTCGAAAGACCAAACATAAAAAACTCATGGATTGTCTCTGTGTCTTTCTTACAAAAGTGAGAAGATCAGATCAACTCACGAAGGTAGACTACGACTCTTTGTCCTAGACATCTAATTTGAGACCAAAGGTACCATCCCAATAGATATTATTCGTTCTATTACGGGGACGTGTCCGGACCTTACTTTCAATTTATGCATGTTCAACATGTTTCTTTTATGAAATTCAATCACATACAAGTGTCATGTTATGTATATACTAGAACTTAAACTTTAATAACTTGGTATATTTCGTAAAGCTTGCATAAATCTTAATAGTATAAATTTACTATCTTTATTAAGTTAAACATACATTTCATTTAGAAAAAGGGAGGATAATTAATCATTAATAAAATTCAATTATAATACTTCAAAGAACTTTTTTTTTATCATATCAAAACATTTCTTGAAAATCTTTACTTATAATCTATATGGAGTTCACAATACTATTTTGCAATCTCATAGTAATCACTCCTTATTTAAGCATAGCAAAGTACTTCCAAGTTGTAACAATTGACTAATCACTCCTTACTCAAGCATAGCAAAGTACTTCCAAGTTGTAACAATTGACTAATAAAAATCTAGTCAAAATATTCACGATAATATACTTAAACTTTCATAATAAACTACATTTCAAAGTAAAATCATATGCTTCAACTTGTAGCAAAACACTAGCAAAATAATTTATGACATGTGCCCATGTAGGGAAAACAGCGTCATGTACTCACCCTAGTAGCTACGTATGTCTAATTACACTAATCCACTTCATCATTGACCTTGACCACTTCCAAACACTTTTCAATATAAATCGATTTGATAATAGATTAGAAATCTATTACACAACCGAGCACATAACGTACGTCTAGTCATTCTTGAATATGATAAGTTAATAATAGATCAATGAACAATAGTTGATACATATTTATTTCTATTTTTTTAAATAATAAATAGGAAAATACTAGCAAAAAAGTAACTAACCATATGAGAAAAAATTAACAAAAGTTCGTGAAAGATTCTTGACTACGATTCTAGCTTAGACTAATGTGTTATATAATTGTTTCTAGGTTCTCCCTCTTCATCAGATGGGCATGTTATGCTTTGAAAATCAGAATACTACAAGATCATAGATTTCGATATTTTTTCACCTTTTTAGCATCTCTTATTTTGTCGAAGCTCGTACTCAAGTGAAACAACATGCCTTTTCATATCATTGTTATCTTTTGAAACTTGTTGAGGCTATTCAAAGTTGCTAATAAGACCGATAATTTTTTCTTTCTTCATAACATGTTTTGTTGGCACCTCCTATCCATAGTGTGGGTTCAGTGCATAGTATAACATACCAGAACTTCATAATCTCATAACAAGGTCAATTTCAATCAAAATGACTAAATTGCCCTTATTGTCAAAATACTTCATTAACATATATACCGAAACCAAATTTCACATAGTTTTTGGTATATAACTATACTGAAATTTTAGGTTATAACATATTCTAATTAAGAAATCCATATTTTGGACCCTAAGCTAATATAATGATCTTAAAAAACAAATATAAGATCAGGATTATGTTGAGAGAAATTGTCAACCTAGAACATGATCATTTTAAAAAGTAGAAAAAGTAGCTTCACAACATATTATTCATCGTATTAATCATGTTCTTTACGTTCACGATATTCGTCTAAATTTTAAATCAAACTTGGAAAACTTAATAGAAAATTCAAACTAGAATTGCATGAATATTTTAGTATTGAACTTATTTGTTATACAAATAAGTAATGGCATGATGGGTCTTCCTTTGAAAATCAAACTTAAAGTCTTAAATCCATTGTTAAAGTTTATCCTCATATTGTTTGAGTAATCCAGATCGAACATGATCGAACATAATGTCATATTGTTTAATTCTAACTTTATATGCAAGATCTTTCTCTTAAATTATTATTTCCAAGATATTTACATGCCATAAACATTGTGTTGTTTAGAGGAAAACAAATATTGAGCTTTATGTATAATTTTGTCTCGAAAGGCTACATATTTCAATTAAGTAACTAAATCAATACTAGAAAAGGTTACAAAGCAAAGGTTACAAAGCAATTACTGGTCTAATTAGATGATAGTGTAACTGTCATTTGATTTGAATCTACAAACGTCATTGTTTAAATACATATCTAATATAGTAATTTATTTTGCAAAAATATTTCATTTCATTTTATAACATCTATAAATACCTACTTTCGATAAACTCATATATATCTCCCTTTTGACTATCACATATTGATCTGTTTTGAATAATCATGAAGTCTTTCGAGCAACTAGTTATTTTCATGATTATGCTCATGATGCTAGCAGGAAAAGTGTATCCACAATCTAGGCATTGTGACATTATCGATATTGAGGATTGTATCCGGCATTGCATGATCCTAATATAACACCAACCAAAAAATGTTGTGACGAATTGAGACAACATAAACATTGTATTTGTATTTACCAATTGTGCTACTTCAGAGTAAGTGCAACGGCGACCGGTGCTTGTCATATCAATCTAGATTTCGGTTGTCCATGGTTATAAAATAGTTTATGTGTTGACAAGTAAAATATATCGTCTAGATTGAAGTTCCATGTAATTTACTTTTGTCTTTATACGACACTATCTTTTTCTGGGATTTAGATTCGTTTTCCGGTTCTCATAATTTTTGGCTTTTGTTTCAACTTTCACTTGCCATACTTTCTTAACCATGCATTATTGTGATACATATGCATCATCCCACACATAAACTAACATTATCTTTTAGTTTTCATCAAAATCAACTGTCATCAAAATATGGTGGTTTTCAAATATATAAGGCTAAGTAAAGTAGAAATAATATAAAGACAAAATTGCAAAAATGGTCCCTGTGTTTGTTATTTTTTATATGGTTTTGGTCCAAAAATGTTTAGTGGTGCACCATTGGTCCAAAATTGGATCTTTCTTGTGTTTTTGGTCCCTATCATCTTGAAAAGACGATTATACCCTTTATATTTGTTTTTTCATTTTTATATTAATTGGATCTTTCTCTCTTCCCCATCGTTTTAATCTTATTTCTCTTAAGTTCCTCTCTTTTACCCTTTATCAGCACACCCTTAGGAAGCCATTCTTTCAATTCGTTGATCCATTAGAGCACTCTATATATCAAAACAGACCGAACAAAGCTTATACAACTGAACCAATGAGTTATTTTCATGCGAGTCAATTTTAGTTGGGTGTAGTAGCAAATGAGTTAAACGGGTTGGTGCCCTTTCTTGTTTCGTATGCACGAGAGACATAGAGAGAGAGAGAGATGGTTATCAGGAACCAATTGAAGCTTCTGATCGATACCAATTAAAGCTTCTGATCAATGATTCCAATTAATTTCGACCTATTGAAGCTTCTGATAGACGAAGACGGTGAGAAATATATGGTTATCAGACACCAATTGAAGCTTCTGATGACGATTCAGATCTGGAACAACCACCCAACTCCGGTTCTTAAGCCTCCATGTGGATTATTTTCTGATGATGCCCTTTTCCTTCCTCGCAATCCTTTCTGTCGCCATTATCCTCGCCATAGTACTCGTAATCAAACCTAAAATGATTCCAATTAATTTCGACCCATGGAAGCACTGCAGACATTGCTTAACATTTCCAAGAACAATGACTAAGGTAGGTGCAAAGGTTTCTTCCTTTTCTAAGAACCGATTTTGGGGTCGGTGACGGAGCCTGACGATGGTCTACCTCAAATCCTGCCAAGAACGACAATCTCCAACTTTCTCCGATTCCAGTTCTCTCTCTTTCTCTTTCTCTTTCACTAATGATGGTTGCTCGGCCAAGGGGAAAACTACATACCTTTCATAGAGATGGAGGAAGAACCACTTGAAGTCGAACCTGGACTTGGAAAGAATCGTAAGATGTTAAACATAGAGATTTAGGAAGAGTTGTTGCCCTGTTTCTATGTATTACTCTGTTTTTCGTTCTTGGTGAAATTGGAATTCTTAATCATCGTGTGTAGAGGAGCGCTAGGCTAGTAGTCTTCTTTAATGAACACACCATCATTTTTGAAGCCATAGATCGAAACATGGAGGCGGAGAGAGAGAGAGAGAGAGAGAGAGAGAGAGAGAGAGAGACAGAGACAGAGACAGAGACAGAGACAGAGACAGAGACAGAGACAGAGGGGGTATGGGGATTTTTTGGGTTTATTTCAATTAAAATAATATAAATAATTAAAAAAAATTAAAAAATAATTACTTAAGGGCATATTAATCATTTTAAGTCGGGTGTGGACCAAAACCACAAAAAAACATCAACCATAGGGACTAAAATCACAAATAAGTTACAAAATTGGACCAATGGTGCATCACCAAACCTTTTTGGACCAAAACCATATGAAATGACAAACACAGGGACAATTTTTGCAATTTTGTCTAATATAAATAAAATGTAATCAAAAAACAAGAAATTCCTTAAACTAAACATTATATATCTCAATTTCCACATAAGTTTCAAACATTCAACTCTAAAATTTAACAATGTCGATATTTGTTCATATAACTTTTGAGAATTATGTTAATTCATAATGTATTTGAAATGGGAATCAAATCAAAGCATAGAAGCAAGAAATCAATGATTTTATATATGTTTTCATTTTTCATATATTACTAAAACTCCACATCATACCATTAAAAGTCAGGTAGTCTTTATTAGACCATATTAAATGAAATTTATTTTTCTTACTTATATTTTAAATCAATAGTTGAATATTATAAGACAATAAAAGAGACAACTAATATAGAAAATGTTGTGATTTTAATGGGACAAAGAGAAAAAGTTTAACTCATGTGGTTGTCGATTATTAATAACCTTATACACATTGAGGTTAAACAAATGTGAAGTTCTTGATGTTAGGTGTTGGAAGTTAGAATTTTAATCTCTATATAATTATAGAGTTCGTATTTAAGTTAAATTTTTTTAGAACCGGCGACACAGTTAAACTACCCTCAGTTCATCAGGTTGTCATTTAGTCGGCCTCCCGGATTCCTGCCTGTAAGCCACACCTAAGGAAAATCCTCCACATAGGCACATCAACTAGGCTAGAACCCGGGACCATCCACCCACGTGGGTATATAACCTGATGCATCACTACCAGCTAGGCTGGAGATTACTTACCATATTGAAGTTAAATATATGGTTAAATACATTGTTGTGACAAACCTTTAAGGGATTCGTGCACTTGAGCATTAATGGTAGTACAACGGTTATAACCTAGAAGACCAACATGTTTAATAATAATAATAATAATACAAACAATTCGCAAAATAGGATGTAGAAATAATTATGTATCAGGCTAATTAAAAATAATATTTAATAATAAAAATACCAACAATTCATAACAAAATAAGTAGAATTACTTATCTGCATTACCAATTAAAACTACCAATAGTAATAATTATATTACATTAAACATACTCGATTATGAACTATTTAAAAAAAAATTTAAGAGGCATGCCTTACAAAGATACTAAGCATGCATTTACAAATACAATTATCCTATATTTAACAAATGCAACAAGCATATGTTCATTCATAATCAACACTTGAACAATATGTGTCTACATGTTGATCATCAACATTTCATAACTTCAATGCATACCATTGTTTGAAATAGTGTCCAAGGTCATTAACTGTTGTTAATATTTCTTGTAATAGCAGGGTCCTTTTGGGTTGCCATCATGACCTAGAAAAACAAATAGTGTCAGAAAATAAAAGGGGATATTAATTTATTAATTTAAAAAGGATATGATAAATTAATTAGAAATAAAGTTGCAATTAATTAACAAGTTAATTTGGAATTAATTTGGAGAAATTAATTGTAAAAGATTGGATTGTAATTAATTAAAGTGTTAGAAATCTGCTACACAAGTGAGCATATAACATGTGTCTATTCATTCCTGAATCTGATAAGTTAATAATAAATCAATGAACAGTAGTTGATACATATTTATTTCTAAATTTTAAATAATAAATAGGAAACACTAACAACCAAGTAACCAACCATATGAGAAAAAAATGCCAAAAATTCGTGAAAGGTTCTTGACTACGATTTTAGCTTAAACTGATGTGTTATATCATTGTTTCTAAGTTCTCCCTCTTCATCAGATGGGCATGCTATGCTTTGAAAATCAGATTAGTTCAAGATCATAAATTTCAAGATTTTTCCACTTTTTTCTTCACTTTTTTAGCGTCTTTTAATTTTGCCGAAGCTCGTACTCAAGTGAAACAACATGCCTTTTCATATCATTGTTATCTTCTGAAACGCGTGATTAAATTGCCCAATGAACAGTAGTTGATACATATTTATTTCTAAATTTTAAATAATAAATAGGAAACACTAGCAACCAAGAAACTAACCATATGATAAAAATGCCAAAAATTCGTGAAAGGTTCTTGACTACGATTTTAGCTCAAACTGATGTGTTATATCATTGTTTCTAGGTTCTCCCTCTTCATCAGATGGGCATGCTATGCTTTGAAAATCAGATTACTTCAAGATCATAAATTTCAATATTTTTCCACTTTTATCTTCACTTTTTTAGCGTCTTTTAATTTTGCCGAAGCTCGTACTCAAGTGAAACAACATGCCTTTCATATCATTGTTATCTTCTGAAACGCATGATTAAATTGCCCTTATTATCAAAATACTTCATTAACATACATATTGAAATCAAATTTCACATAGTTTTTGGTTTATAATTATACTAAAATTTAAGGTTATAACATATTCTAATTAAGAAATCCATATTTTGGACCTTAAAGTAATTTAATGATCTTAAAAGACTAATATAATATAAGGATTATGTTGAGAGAAATTGTAAACCTAGAACATAATTATTTTAAGATGTCCAAAAAGTAGCTTCATAGCATATTATTGATTGTATTAATCATGTTCTTTACGTTCACGATATTCGTCTAAATTTTAAATCCAACTCGGAAAACTTGATAAAAAATTCAAACTAGAATTACATGAATATTTTGATATTGAACATATTGATTGTACAAAGAAGTAATGGCATGATGGGTCTTCATTTGAAAATCAAACTTAAATCCAATTTTAAAGTTTTCATATGGTTTGAGTAATCTAGATTGAACACGATCGAACATAATGTCATGTTGTTTAATTCTAACTTTCAATGCAAGACCCTTTCTCTTCAATTATTATTTCCAAAATATTTACATGCCATAAAAGTTGTGTCGTTTAGAGGAAAACAAATGTTGTGCTTTACATATAATTTTGTCTCAAAAATGCCACATCTTTCGGTTAAGTAACTAAATCAATACTAGAAAGGTTACAAAGCAATTAATTGTCTAATTAAATGATTGTGTAACTGTCATTTGATTTATTTCTACAAACATCATTGCTTAAATACATATTTAATATAGTAATTTATTGTTCAAAAATATTTCATTTCATTTTATAACATCTATAAATACCAACTTACGATAAACTCATATCTATATCTCCATTTTGACTATCACATATTGATCTGTTTGAATAATCATGAAGTCTTTTGAGCAACTAGTTATTGTTATGATTATGCTTATGATGCTAGCAGGAAAAGCATATCCACAAATACAATCCACGCATTGCTTCATTCCTGATATCGATGATTGTTCTCCTGCATTGAATGATCCTAATATACCACCAACCAAAAAATGTTGTGATGAATTGAGACAACATAAAGATTGTATTTGTATTTACCAACAACGCTTCTTCAGAGTGAGTGCAACGGCTATTGCTTGTCATATCGATATGGATTTCGGTTGTCCATTGTTATAAAATAGTTTATATGTTGACCAATAAAATATATCGTCTAGATTGAAGTTCCATGTAATTTACTTTTCTCTTTATAAGACACTATCTTTTTTGGGCCTTAGATTCGTTTTCGGTTCTCATAATTTTTGACTTTTGTTTCATCTTTCACTTATCATACTTTCTTATACATGCATTAGTGTGATACATATGCATTATCCCACACACAAACTAACATTATTTTTTAGTTTTCATCAAAATCAACCATCATTAAAATGTCTTGGTTTCCAAATATCTAAGGCAAATTTAAGTAGAAATAATATAAATAAAATGTAATTAGAAAATATATTTTTCTTAAACTTAAACATTACATATCACAATTTCCACATTAATATCAAACATCAACTCTAAATTTAACAATGTTGGCATTTGTTCATATAACTTTTGACAATTACGTTAATTCATAATGTATTTGAAATGAGAATCGAATAAAAACATAGAAGCATGACATCAATGATTTTATATATGTTTTCATTTTTCATATATTACTAAAACTCCATATCATACCATTAAAAGTCAGTTATTCTTTATTAGACTGTATTAAATGAAAATTATTTTTCTTACTTATATTTTAAAATCAAGAGTTGAAGACTATAAGACAATAAAAGAGACAACTAATATAGAAAACGTTATGATTTTAATAGGACAAAGAGAACAAGTTTAACTCATGTGGTTGTCGATTATTGATAACCTTATACACATTAAGGTTCATCGAAGGTGAAGTTCTCGGTGTTAGGTGTTGGAAGTTAGGATGTTGAATCTCCATATAGTTATACAGTTCTTATTGAAGATAAATATATGGATGAATACACTGTTGTGACAAACCTTTAAGGGATTCATTCACTTAAGCATTAATGGTAGTACAATGGTTATAACCTAAATGACCAACCTATTTTTTAATAATAATAATAATAATAATAATAATAATAATAATAATAATAATAATAATAATACAAACAATTCCCAAAATAGGATGTAGAAATAATTGTGTTCCATGCTAGTTAAAAATACTATTTAATAATAGAAGTACCATCAATTCATTACACAATAAGTAGAACTACTTATCTGCATTACCAATTAAAACTCCCAATAGTAATAATTATATTACATTGAATATACTCGACGTTATCAAACACCCCACACTTGTACCTTGCTTGTTCCCAAACAAGTAGAGTTTTTAATAAACTCTAACAAAGACTCAAACATTTTTGAATATCTTAGTTTCAAAGTTTGTTGTATACAAAAAGTTAGATGAAAATGATTTTTTATGAAAGATGACCAAAATACCCTTTGGGAATCACGACTTTCTAGAGAACCCTTGATTACAAATTTTTAGTTCACAACTGTGTAAACTTACTCATTCAGATTCTAAAGGCCGCTAAGAAATTCTCCATGACTTTCAATGTTGTTCGTGTAACGAGAGCTTTTGAAAACAGTATCCTAGACGGGACGATCTTAGGTAGTATCTAGAGCACATGAGTACCTTGTTGTATTACATATGTTGTAAATAAAGAAAAAAATTTGGGCGAACTCTGTACTGAAAAATTGGGTGTTACAAGTTGCCTCAGGTTGCAACCACTAGTCCTGACCCACCAGTTCTCCTAAGGTTCAAGTCATGTCATTGTGACTTTTTTTGTCGGCAATATTGTATTACTTTTGTTGCATTTTATTCGACGCTTTCACAAGATTTTCAATGGATGGTACAATAAAATTTTATTTTAGTTTGCTGGTCATTTTTTCCTTTTTTTCAATACATAAGATTTTTCTTTCAACATGGACGTGTCTTACAGCTCCCTTGAGGCAACAAAAAAAATTCTATGGTGTGCATTCAAGGTGCCAAAGGATTATTTGTGTTTTCAAGATGGTATTAATTTAGTATGAAATGTACAAGTTTTTTAGGTAAGCTTCTGAAACAGATGAACTAGTTGTGAGAGGGCTTGTAGAGACTTTATTTTTTCAGGACGGACTCGATGCAATTTGCAGTCATTACAATTCGCGGTCATCGACTTTTTAGGCAAGAGCAGGTTCTAAAATGGAAGTTAGAGGATACAATTTTTTAGAAACATATATCTTCCTATCTGATTTATCTTTATACAAACGATTATTTGTTTTTCATATATTTTCCTGAACGTGCTTAGCAACCCACAAACATCTCTACAACTTCCTGTTTTTTAAAATGTCAATTTTTTCATCTATAGCCATGGTTCAGGTGCCTAATATTCCTATAATTTTCTGTTTTAACGAATCACGTTCGAAATAAAAGAGAAGTCTATTTTGTTTTTTAGTAGTAAAATACAGGCGAGTTCGTGTCTTAAATGCATGTTTATGTATTACTTGTGAGTGGCAGAAACAAGCAATTTCATGATGGGTCAACCATAAAAGAAAAAAAAAATTGAGATAGAAAACCTTTTATATATATATATATATATATATATATATATATATATATATATATATATATATATATATATATATATATATATATATATATATATATATATATATATATATATATATATATGGCTTGGGGAATATGTGGCTGTCATGTACCTAAGCTTACATATAGAACCATCAAAAGTATGTGATTTTGATTCAAATTTATCCAAATTAATCATTGATCTTTCAACTACTATTCTTTCGTAACTCAAGTACCTTATTAAACTAATCGAATATTTGTTATTTTGATTCATTGTTCCTAGGAGCAACATTGATAATCATGATCAAATATATTGAAAAAACAGTACTAAAGCATGTCATTTTTAAAATAAAAACTAATAAAATAGAAATAAAAGAAGCACATACAAATTACTCAATCAATTTTTTGCAAATACATTGAATAGAATTTTCTTCATTGAATGACTAACTGTTATGAGCTGTATTATTGAAAAATATATTATTTCTTCAATTACCCTATAAACTTTGTGGGTTTTTGCAATAAAATGATTATATAATTTATCTTTTTCATTCCATAACTTGATTCAAAATTGAAATTGAATATTTTTGGTTAAAACTATATCATTTTTAAAAGGTTCTATACCTAAGCTTAGGTACATGACAGCCACATATTCACTTTTTCCATATATATATATATATATATATATATATATATATATATATATATATATATATATATATATATATATATATATATATATTTCTTTTTTTTTTTGCTAAAAGTTTATAGAAGGGAAAATCTTTTTGTAATTTCTAAAAGTTTTTTATTTTTGTGTGATTTTATGTGAATGAAAAACATATCTAAATGCATGCAAATGATCTTAAAGTTACGTACAAACCTGTTACACCTCCCAAAGCTTACAAATTTATCATCATCCTCAACGCTTGGGAAGGAGCGGATAACCTAATGAAGGGGATGGGGCTGATACGGTTGACCAAGCAGGGTCCAGTCGTGCATAAAAGTGATCATTTAAAGCAATTCGGCATGTTGTTGCTACTGAAGTACCCAACGTTGGTCCATGGTTTCACAAAGCTCGTAACAGTTGGTATCAATAGTTGAGATGTCCTCCTGAAGGTAAAATGGATATCATCTCGAAGCTCCAAAAATTGACCCATGTACATATTGTGGTATTGCGTTGGGTCGGAAGTACTAGAAGGGCCGGGACTTCCTGCGCAAGCTTGCTTACGGGTGCGAAAACGACCGGTCGGGAGGGATGCTCAATTGGTTCACTTGGGATATTCGATTAGAATTTAGACGAGATTAACCAAGAAGTAGTCTCCACCTCCCTATTAAGGGTAAAGAGGCGGAAATTGGAACGGGAAACGCGGATATGATCGACACGATTTTAGTAATTTCCAACTCATCCAAGCACCTAAATGCGGCATTTTTTCTAGTGACTTTTAGACCATGTGCATTAACTCAAAAATAGAAATTGTGAGATGGTTTGGTTTTTTCATGACTCTGAAACCCTTGGGTATACGAAGGATAATGAATTCATGATTAGCACGGAGGGTCGCTAATCCTCCACAATGTATTTCGCCACTGCTGTTACATACCAATTTTAGTAATTTCCAACTCATCCAAGCACCGAAATGTGGCAATTTTTTTCTAGTGAACATGTACCAAATAAGTTCTAATTCTTTTTTACCCGCCTTGCTTACTTCCTCTTGTGGTAAGAGAACTGTAGCAAGGATTCAGTGGGATACATTGAGGACGAGATGGACTATTTTTTAGGCTTTGACAGATTATCCTCGTTTGAGGCCTATCAAGAAATTTCTTGCCAAAAGTTTTTAGCATTAAAGAATAGATTAGTTTCCCGTCCATGCAAATTTGGACCATAAAGTTCCTTCACCGGAGGCTTGGATAATGGTGCAGTTGATCTAAGTGAATGTGATATGGGTCATTGACTAGGCGGAATGAGAGGAAACCAGTTAATGGATTATAGCTAACTGTCGATAAGAACTCCATTGTGAGTTGATAGTATTGGTCATATTTCCATCCTCAACAAGCCTTAACATCCATTCCCAAGCCACATTGTGATAGAGTGTGCAGCCTCCTTTGTAAATACCAAATTCTTGTAGTGACTGAATGTCTGAGAATTTTTGTGCAATGTACACCCTATTAACGAATTTGGTTATTTGGGCGTCCTCATCGACATTATAGATTATGATGGGGCAGTTATCAAGATCCATAGCTGTGTGATATTTAGGGGCCTCGGATAGCTCACGTTTGTTTCTTTTTTAACGCAAAGTTGAGGCCATAGGTTCCTTTTGTGACAGTTTTGGGACAACAAAACTCAATCAAGAACACCAAGGTACACCTCTCTAAAGCACAACTAGTGAAATTCAGACCTAATGCTAAAATCAGGAGAAAAATTGTAAACAATTAGACCAAAGGGAGTCGTAAGACCGCATAGGGCGGTGTCCGATGTGGCATTCAAACCCCGCACGATAACACCACCTCAGTTGGTTGGTGTACCGCGGTGAAGGCGAGTGACTGGGGTTAAAAACCCGTACGTGAAACATGAACGTATTTTCCTTTTGCCCTTTGAGGTTGATTAGTTTTGCAAATCCCCCCCCCCCCCCCCCCCCCAACGGCTACATATAATGACTACTTAATCAAAAAAATTAACTTTTTTAATAATTTACCCAACTATAAATACCTCTTTCTACACTATTTGAAAATCACACATTTCTTTCTCAACTTCCTACACAATATAAAACAAGCTACCAAATTTTATAGAAAATGGCTGGAAACGGAAATGGAAATAATCGTTGGGGATGACTTTCACATGAAGAAGCAGGTTTGGCAACCGCCTTCCTCGCCGTTACCGGAGAGGAAGATCTAACAAATGGCCGCCAACTTTGGGAACGTGTTGAGGAATTGTATAACAATACAAGGAAGGAGGATTCAGTTTTTCGGAGCAGGCATCATCTTCACAGCAAATGGAGGTCAACGTCGGTGAAACTGAAAACCTTTCACCTCATTTACTTAAACCTATCGGCGAACCGACAACCCGGAATAACCGACTATGAGGACCGACTATGAGGTCATTGGACAAGCGCTACACGAGTATCGGGTGTCAACAAAATGTGGAGTTCTTGCTCTACGATGCGTGGAAAGTGGTGAAAATTTCACAAATCTTTCGAAAAATGTTATTTGGTTTTAATTAAATGTTATTTGGTAATTTTAATTTTGTAATGTTTGTGCGTTTTAGTTAAATGTTATTTGGTAATTTTAGTTTTATTTATGTTAAAGTAATTATTATTTATTTAAATAAAAAAGTGATTGGTTAGTGAGGGGTTACCCATTTCATAGAATTGAATGGATGAGGGGTTAGTGAGTGGAAAGTGATGTGGCTCCTGCGTGTCATTCAAACCCCTTGGGGTGAGTGGTCACGGTTCCCTTTGGACTAATAGGTTATGCGAGGAATTTACCAAATTTCAAGCCTTGGAGTCAAATGATGAGGTTCTTATTTGTCTTATTCACCTTCAAAAAGTTGAACCATAGAAAACAGTGATTCTTTAGGTATGTTGCGATTTTCCTTTTTTTGCCTCCTTTTAACTTCCCCAAGGTTGGATGTTAATTAGAATCCAAGATTTAAGTCAAAAATCCCGAAATCAAAAAACTAGGGTTTGTGAGAAAACCTTCATTCCACCATTAAAATGGTGTTCTAGAACTTGAAAATGAAGAAGATGGTGATGGATAAGAAGAATTTCATACATTTAGTGTGTGGAAGTGAAAGATCTTGTAGGATTTTGGGAAGAAAATTGAAAATCGCTAGAGCTAAGTTATTTTAGAGTGTTTAGGCAAGTTTGAGTGTGTGACAAATGGGGGGAAAATCACATTTTAAAGTCAAAAAATACCCTCTCGATCAAGAAACACGACCTGTGTTTCTTTTACACTAACGTGATTTTGCCCTGAAGATTGTTTCGCGTTTTTGTGTTCGTCGGTATTAAACGACCCGTGTAAATATTACACAATCGTGTTTTTTCAAAAAAAAATCCGTTTTTGGTCTTTTTTTCACTCGAGAAACTTACACAACCCGCGTTTAGAAATTTCATTTTTACTTAAGAATTTACGCATTTTCACACCACTCGACCCCGTTCATCCTAGTTCCCGTTTTTCATCCCAAAAACCTTCACTTACCCATAAGTTTAGATGCAGATGTAATTGTTTAGTAATTTGAGAAGCAATTATATATAAACAGAAAATGAAAATACTCCTGATTTGCCTCTTGGTCAGCGTTTTTGTTTTTAGTCGTTTGTTCGACATCGCCTTTTTGAATATCACTTGTGGCTATCGGGACTCTCCAGCTTATTGAACTTAATATCCTCTTCTACGAAACCATCTTACAAAGGTTTCGTAGAAGAGGATATTAAGTTCAATAAGCTGGAGAAACAACAAACGACCTTATCTAGTGGGACCGTAATTTGCCAGGAAACCATTTAAGGCAATAGTCATAAAGAAGTACATTTTGTCCAACCTCAAATGACTTACGAGAAATAAGTTGATCGTGAAATCTTTTTGTCTTATCTTTATAAATGTGCCAGTTCTCGTAAGCATCATTGTGGTTCTATTCTAAAACATGAAGTTCCAGTTTCTTGTGAATACCTGCTTCGTCTGTCCTCATATTTAGTTTTTTCACAACCTAAAAAGTTTTATGTTCTAATTCAACAGGGAGGCGGCATGCTTTCCTAAAAGACAAGTCGGTAAGGTGACATTTCGATTAGAGTCTTGTAAGATGTGTGATACTCCCATAAGGCGTCATCCAGGCGCAAACTCCATTCTTTTCGGTTTGTATTTACTGTTTTTTCCAGTATCGAATTGATTTCTCTATTTAAAACTTTAGCTTGTCCATGCGTTTGTGGATGGTATGCTTTTGACATCTGACGTTGGACACCATATTTCTTCAAAAGTAACCCAAAAATTATGTTAAAAAATGTGTTCCCCTGTCGTTAATGAAAGATTTTGGAGTTCCAAACCTACATAAAATGTTAGCTTTGAGAAAATCCACAAGAATTTTTGCATCATTGTTTCGGGTTGCCTTTGTTTCTACCAATTTGGATACGTAATCGATAACTAGTAATATGTATAGAAGGAAAAAATTTCGTAATTTTTAAAAGGTTTCTAATTATTTTGTAACTTTAAAAATCTTCTAATTTATGTGTGTGATTTTATGTGAATGAGCTTTACAAATAACTTTGTCTTAAAAGGAAACATATTTTAATTAAATAACTAAATCAAATGGTACAAAGGTTACAAAGTAATTAATAATCTAATTAAACGATTGTGTAACTGCAATTTGATCTATCTTTTACAAACATCATTATTTAAATACATATTAGTGTAGTAATTTATGTTGAAATTTTTATTTTTTATCTTGCAAATTATTTCATTTTAGAATATATATATATATATATATATATATATATATATATATATATATATATATATATATATATATATATATATATATATATATATATATATATATATATATATATATATATAGATGTAGGTTCAAATACATTCTCTAAATACTGTGTGATTGTAAGACTAATCTAGACCAATCATTTGATAGGGGCAATTTGGGAATTCAATCAATCCCTAAAAATACGGTAACGAGCGTGCCCTAACTCAAAATCAAATCTCTGAAATCAAAAATTGAAATCGCAACTGATGGAGGCGGAGGCAACGGAGATCAGCGGTGGTCGGTTATGGAGGCGGAGGCAGTGGAGATCGGCGGTGGTCGGTGATGGAGGCGGAGGCAGCGGAGATCGGCGGTGGTCGGTGATGGAGGCGGAGGCGGAGGCGGCGGAGATCGACGGTCACCATTGTATCCCCTAAAAAATCAACGACAGCCTTCGCCAGGAAGATCATCGAGAATGGAAATTATCTGCGCCTTTTTCTTCACAGTCGTCAACCTTTCGTAAAACAAAAATGATCTCTGCTCAAAGACATTCTCAGAGAATGGACATCTCAAAGGCATTCTTAGAGAATGGGCATGCGTATAACAGTTTACTGGGCATGCGTATCACAGTTTTCAAAGGCAAGACATTCTCAGAGAATGAGGTATGTGTATAACAGTTTTTTGAGAATGAGGCATTCTCAGAGAATGAAGTATTCTCAGAGAATATGAGGCATTTATTTCCCGTATTCCTTTTCTTTTCTTTTTTCCGTTTTTGTGTTTTAGTTCCTGTATCTTAGTGTTTGCATTCTCAGAGAATGAACGTATAAAATTCATTCTTGCAGAATGGTTTTCTGGGTTAGGAGTTTTGCCACATGTAAAATTCATTCTTGAAGAATGGCATTCTACTTTCTTAATGGATTTTCTGTACGTTATGGTTTTCTGTACAATCTTACTACCCATTCTCTGAGAATTGAATTTGAAAACTTTTACTTAACTACTTTTTTTTTCGAGAATGCAACTTTACTTATCCGATAATGCATCTATACTATTCTCCGATGTTGATTGTGTATATTTTGATTATTGATAGTATTAATTGAAACCGATCATATCATGTCCGTGATTTTAGCATGCGAAGATTACATTCCGTTGTTATGGGTTTGTGGGTTTTGACTGTTTTACCCTTAACCGGGTTTTTCAATTAAAAACACGTGAATTCTTTGATTTTATTTACAAGAATGCCCTTTGATTTAATCCATTGATTTTGTTGATCTAACGGTCCACGTTGAGTCCTACAATCACACTATATTTAACAATTTCATTTAATACTAACTCTATATATATATATATATATATATATATATATATATATATATATATATATATATATATATATATATATATATATATATATATATATATATATATATATATATCATTATTATATACAATCATCTTTATGCTTAGATTTTGTGCAAATGTAACTCTAAAAATTAAAGAGTAATGCTCGTGGGGATGACAACTCAGCAAAGTATAGACACCTGGACTTAAACATGTCAGCGAAATATACGAAGGCGATAATCTATTTTTGGCGTGTTGAGCACGTTTTACTATTTTTCAGCCGGTTCAAAAAGTGCATCCCAAGTCTCCACCACTTCACCGCCTTTCTATGACAATGAGCGCCTTCTGTTTTCCACCATCGCTCTCGTTCGTTCATCTGCCCTCATTCATTTTATCAATTGTTTGATTGTCTCTTATTCTCTTCCTATTTCTTTGTCTAAAAACCGATTCTGACCGTTGCCATTTCTTCTCTGAATCGGCTTTAGAAGGATCCATGAAGGAGGAACCCTAAGGGAACCGGTTGTTTGCGGCACCCTTTTCATGCCGCCGCTCGAGAACAAGTTCAACTATGTAACATTTTCTTATTTTAATTTGTCCGATATTGGTTTCAGATGTAATTTCAACACCATCTTTCAATTAAATAATCAATCAACTGATTTGTTGGCTATCTGGTGATGTATGCTCTTAGTTAAAGAAATTTAGTTTTCATTTGTTGTGGATATTAGCTACAGGGAAATAGGGTTTTCTTTATTAAAAGTGGTCCAAACCGTTTGCAATAAGAACACTTACTCCTTACACACATGATATCGCGTAAATTATACATATTTTCCGCACGATATCAGTGTGATTTTAGTTTAATTTCATATATGTTATGAACTAAAAGATACCTAATATGTTTAAATATTCGTTTTGAAGCTAAAAATACGCGTTTGGAGCGAAAGGAACGAATTACACAAACATTTGAGCTTAAAAAGAAGAAAAGTGAAAATGTGCCAGCCGCTGGGCGCACCCCGCCTACTTCCAGGCGCACTGCGCCCAAGGATAGATCCAGATCCCGCTTTTCGTCAGACTTTTGATTAAAATAATCGAGCGTGCGTTTATCCAATGATTCAACCGACCTGCCACGCATGTGCAAGGGCGCACCCCGCCTACTTTTTGGGCGCACCGCGCCTCAGATCCGACATTAAAGCTGCAAACCACGTGCTCCCTCGTGCGACAGTTGGCGAACGTGCAGAGATCCCCTTTAGGCGCACCGCGCCCCATATTAGGCGCACCGCGCCCGGCGACTGATCCGACTATAAATACAAGCCATTCAGCTCTCATTTAAAAAAACACTTACACCACCTTCAGACCAGATTGTCTCTCTGCACCTCCATACCACCAAACTCGGCCAGAAGACTTGTAGAATCAAAGGGGAAACTATGGAATCGAGAGCTTGAAGAATGTTCGGCCGGGACTTCATTCGGTTCGCTTTATATATATATTGCATTCTATTATGATTTCCTAAGCCGTATTCTTCAGATTATGTTATCTGTATTATTTATTACTTAGATTTGATTACCGTTTAGTTATGATTTGATTGTTATTTATCGGATATTGAACGTTTTATATTTTATCTCGCATAATTCATTTGACGCCAATTTGATTATCATGACCATTGAGATCAAAATCTCGAATGAACCTTGTATGATACGAACCAATACATGATTATTTGGAATACATAATCGCATGACCATTGCCATTAATGACCTTCTAATCATAGGATTAGGTAGTTGGACCAAAACATCTAATCATTTTAGAAATCGGTATTTAACGTTCAATATCTATTGCACTAATAACATATCAAACATAACTAGATGGTTTATTCAAATCTAAGTAATGTTTACTTTTATATTTTGTAATTTATATTTCCCGTAACTTTTGCCTAGATGATGTTGATTCATTAAAATAATATTTGTTAATCTAGTTCTTGATTCGAGTTTAATATCGGTTAGGATATATAACTTGCATGCTATACATATTAAATGTGGTTACGGTTTGTATTCTTGATTGCCATCTTCATATGATTAAGTTTAAATGGCCATTTAAACGTATTGATCACATGAACCGTCATGATGTATAATTGACAACTATATATCATCGGACTAGTTATTGACCATTTAACTAGGAAGGTAATCTAAGTTATAAACTTGATTAGTGAAATAAGACTTATATCACATTTAGTTGCAACTCATGACCATTGATTGTATGAACATATCACTTTGACCATTAGGATATGGGCTATGTTTGCATGCTAGATTGTATTAATACTTGATGATTATAAATTAATTAGTTACATGACCATTGTGCTATTTTAACTTATTAGTCATAGAATTGGTGACTTGACCATACGATCCTACAACTTAATGCAACTTATTTAAACTCATTGCACATAATCAAAACTAGTCAGCATAGGTTTATATGTATCAACAGATCCAACAACGAAAGTTTCCCTTGTTATTTTTGTTATGATCATTTATTATTTCGTCATTTATTTTATAATCAAAGTTTTACGAGTTTTCATCAAAACTCGCCCCTGAGTATTTGCTTTAATAATTGTTAATTGATAATTGATTTTCTTAACTTAAAGATAGCCGTTTTCCCTTGGGTCGACAACCCGGATTTACCATTACTATACTACAATCGACTAGGTACACTTGCCTAATTGTGTTGTTCTATTCATACATGGTATTTCCCTGTTCATAAATGTAAAACTAATGTGAAATCATTTTCGAAAATCTTATTAACGCTAATAACACATCAAGTTTCTTGGTGCCGTTTTTAGATGTTTTATATGTATGTCAGAATGCACAACAACACACTTAAAGAAACTAAATACTTTTGATTGCATTTTTCACATAATGAAAGGAGTTTGGTTCAACAATCAAGAAAGAAGCTGCTGAATTTCATTAAAAAATTTCGCTTTATTTTAAGCTTTTTTGAGATAATGAGGAATTTGTAGACTACCTTGGAATTATTACTCAAAGTGGCATTTCTAAGTTCTTGATAAAAAAAGAAAACAATAAAAGTTTTTTCCCTTTTTATCCTTGATTCTGTTTATTTACGCAGCCTAGTCTTTTGGTTGCAGCTATTATCTATCTATTTTTATTTCATGTTTTCACTAATTCAGTTTTGTTATGATTTGGTGTGGTTTATGGTGTACCCCTTACTAGCTACAAACGCTTTAAAATCCCAATTTTTGGGCAGAATGGCATGTGCAAGGTTTCTGCAGCTAATTTAGAGAAACCTTGTTTTGTGTAAAACTAATATTTTTGTTTGGCATTTTTTAGTTTTCATTCATACGGTCATATTCAAGGTGAAAACTTGCTATTTCATGCATAAGTTTTGACATTTTTGCTTGAAATTTCTTGTTATATCTGCATTCTACCATGGCTTTGCTATTTGCTGTGGTTAAGGAACTTGAGTGAGAAATTCACAGTGACATCACTACACATTGGTGCATTATGGTGTTAAAAATATATGATTGTTGTTGGCATGATTTGCAGTGAAGAAGGTCGTTTAAAGGAAAAACCAATCATGCTCCAAGGCTGGTAATTATGGTGAATCTCTAAGTTCTTATTTTACATCTTTACCCATTTTGATGTCATTTTTACTTGTTCGGCTTTGGGCGTGAGTTATCTCTACCGACTTTCTCTTTGTGCTCGAAAAGACAAGCCTGTGATGATTAAACATGATCTGAGTAAAAGATCGGGCCAAGATTTGAGATTATACGCAGCTTAGCGGGGTAGAATCAGAAGAAGACAAGTGTGAGAGAGTAATTAGGGACGATATTGGTTTCTCTCTGTTTCTCTAAAATGCAACCTCTGTCATTGCAGCCATGGTGGTCTAGTCATCTTGTTTCGATGGTAATACAGATTCCAGCCCCTATTTTTTTCTTCACAAAAACACGCTTTAAACTTTGTATAAGTTTGTTTTACGGTTAATGAAATGAGTACAATTTTTTTTCTTGAAGTAATCGACAACCACATGCATGACTGCTTGTTTCCGCCACCTCCTACCTGCCTGTCTTGCTAGAAAGACGCGTCCTCCTACTTCCCCCAGTCAAACATGTATGTCTCTCCTTCTATTACTGTTTCTCTGTCAACAAATCGATTAATCGTAATTTTTGTTATCATCCTCTCCAACGAAACTCTTCAATCTATTTTCTTCGTTTTGCCGAGTTGTTCCGTTCCATAATCATCTATGAGGATGTAAAAGTTATTGCTTTTTGTGATTTAGTCATCTCAGATTCTCATATGGTATGTACATTATGTAATTGCTACACAATCATACTTGATTTAAGCTTGGTAGGTTCAAGACATTAAGGAACAGTATGGAAAGTTGAATAAGGTACTTAAAGAACTGAAACACTCTGTCTACTCCCTCCATCATTAAACAATACCATTTTTGAATTGTTATGGATATGAAGAAAATTTTCAAATATTAGAAAATTATTTACGTTAATGAAGTTATCTGGTTTTCTTTCTTGTCCATTCCATTTTTGGCTCATAAACCCAAATCTAATTTCATTATGCTGGTGCGTTTTCTAATATTGGGTTTTTCGGTGGACTATTGATGTTGTATGTTTTCTCGATGTATCATTGTATAATTATGTCTAAATATCAGTTCAATTCATTGGTTAATGTAATTTTGGTTGACATATTTATAATTTATAAGGTTCTTCTTCTCAATTTGTTGATTTTAGTTTGTGGGTAAGTGGGTCATCATAAGTTACCTTTTCATGATTTAAACAATATTGGTGTGTTAGTTAAAAGTAGAAGCATGATAAGATTTAAGCATTAAGTGTGTATTTATTCATAGATTTAAAAAATGAATTTACTCGAGAGCTAATTAACAAGAAGCTAAAAAAGATATTGTTAGGTTGTATATTTTTATCATTATAAGTTCTAACATTAAGTTCATATTTGCTTTCAGGAAATTAACTTTCTAACGAACACTTATCTTTCCAAAATTAATATTTTCATGGCTTTCTTTCTATTAAATTGGGTTTTTGGTATCTGCAGGACTATTTATGTTTTATGAATAAATCCTATGTTCAGACCCAAATCCATCCTTTTTCAGAGGCACCTACATGATCATCTTCAGATAATGATTCCTAAGCTGCAGCCGTGGCAACAGTGGCATTGTACTTGTAGTTTTTCTCCAAAATGTGAGGTCTTTATTGATTGTCGCATTATCTTGTACTAAATAAACGTTTATATATGTATATCGTCCTCTATTAATCCAACGGAAAAGAGTGAACTTGGAGCCTAAGCAAAACAAATGATACGTGTTAATCATATAAACATTGTTCGTACTAGTAGGAGATGACAAAGCTTTATTTGTTGTACGGACACATGGCAAAGGCTGTCCAAATTGTAGTATAAATATCGCATCTTCTTGCTCATTTCCAAACATAAAGTGTTATCAACATTATAAAATGAAAATAGAAGGAATTTATGGAAGTATATAACTTCAAATTACAAAAGGTATGGTTTTACATAATTTATAGTTTTAATCGTTATTGTAATCATAAATTTAAGATGTTAGATTTTTTTATTACGTTGATATCATATGTCGTTTTGTTCATTTAAACTTATTGTAAAATACGTTATTATAGTACTAAAATAGTATTAGTTATATGATAACTTACGTTTATTCGGTCGGTAACTAATTTTATATCGGACCAACGATATATATATATATATATATATATATATATATATATATATATATATATATATATATATATATATAATTTTTACTAAAACGATATTATATAATGGAAATAATATTAGTTATGTTTATTCGGTTAGTAACGTTAGACATAATTTTAACCGTTTAGATCAATGAGTTATCGTCGAGACTATTAAGGAAGTGAAACATACACCTACTGTTTCAGGTGAGTCATGTTGAATTTTCCCAAACTGGGTACACGTCAAAATTATAATATTTTTGATGGTTATACATCTTTAAAATATTTGGTATCAATTACGTTTTTGACATATCAGGGTTTAAAGAATAATATTTGCAACAAATTACTAATGTTGGATTTTTATTCAGTAATATGCATACTTGGAAAGTTTAAAACAATTTTTTTTATAAAATAAATTTAACATCTTTTGCATTGTGTGCTATTATTGATTAAAAGAATGAAATTAGAACCTAAAGGTTACAATGATATATGTTGGATTATGTTCGGCAACGCACGGTTACTCTATTGAAGGTTTCGGTCGACGCAAATTAGTAATCTCCATGGGTAGCGCCCATTTGATGTCACGAATGACATCAGAGTTGTAGTTACGAGCTACGACTCGGGTGATAGTCATAGAGTCCGGAGGTACCACCGACTCCAGGACCGCACTCCCACTGATCCGGGAGGGATGCTGAAATCAGCCCAACGGTCAATGGAATTGCTCTGTGCTATTTCATTCATACCGGAAAATCCACCAAGGGTTATGGATGTTCTAACGGAAGCCACAGAGGGTTACAGATTCAACAGAAACAAGTGTGATTATTGGCAATATAACTGAAACATGGAAATTATTGATACAGAAATGAGTTTACTTAATTTATAAGAAACACAATATATTTTGATATTACCAAAATTTAGATTTGATCAAGTATTTTTGAATATTTTATTTTTTTTTGTAAACTTATGAGCTCACCAGGCGTAAAGCCTGACCTTTTTTATACATCGACGTGTATCCAGGTTCAGGAGCTATTATGGGGACTAGCAAGGGTAAGGATAAGATACCCTAGGTCAGATATAGGATCTCTGGAAGAAGGATACGTTTTGGAAGATAGTATTTTGATGTAATAAAGTAATGCCCGTGTTTGTAGGCTCGTTTAGCCATATGTATTTCGCTTCCAACTTATCTTACTCTGAAAATGAAATAAAACATTTAAAGTTTTTAGAATTTCTATCTTCCAAGAAATGAGGGCGTTACATAGAATTATGGATCTACGCTACTCAGTAGCTCTTAAAACGAATTGAATCTGAAAACGACGATTTTGAAAATGCCTCAACTAATGGTTACATTCTCGAACAGGTATGGAAGCTATTGACGGAGGTCGAAGATCTTCATCTAATAATGGATCCCGACGATTTTCTCAGGTTAAAGAACTAGCTTGAAGTCAAAACAACCTCCAAATCGAAAATCAGATGCCACATATGCATTTCCAACCCATAAACCGGTTGTAAGGGGTTAAGGGACTTTATGAATAGGTATAACACAACTTTATTCCCCTAGAAGGCAAGAAAAATAGTATAAAGATCTTTTAAACTAGGGTTTAGGTCAAATTTGGTCACTTAACTTTTGGTTTTGTGCTTATTTAGTCACTTAACTCTTTTTAAGTTGTAAAATGTTACTAAACTTATTAATTTTGTGTCAAAATGGTCATTAAATTTTTTTTTGTGGTCATTTAACTTTTGAAATTGTGCTAAAATGGTCACTAAAATTTCAAAATTGTGCTCATTCGGTTTTATTGGGTTTTTTTTTCGGGATTTGTTTTTACAAATTCATTTTTTATTTCGATTTTACATGTCACAATCTGTTTGTTTGCTTCATTTTTAATTTGTTTTAAATGTTTTTTCACAATTCGGTTTTATAACTTAACTTTTTACTGTTTTTTTTGTATTTTTTTCACAATCTATTTATACGACTTCATTTTGTTACTTCGTTTTTCATTTTTTTTTTCAAAATCATGTAAAAATGAGGTTATAAAACGAATTATAAAAAACATGTAAAAACGAAATAAAAAAGAATAATGATACATAGGAAATTGAATGAGTGAAATTTCGAAAGTTTAGCGACCATTTTGACACAATTTCAAAAGTTAAGTGATCACAAAAAAAGTTTAATGACCAATTCGACACAAAATAATAAGTTCAGTGACCATTTGCAACTTAAAAAGAGTTAAGTGTCTAATAAGTACAAAACTAAAAGTTAATTGACCAAATTTGACCTAAACCCTTTAAACTAATGACCGAAACTTATGCTACAGTGTCATTTTACCAAAAATATAATAGACTCATTATTGTAAATTAAAAGAAGGAGACAGTGTAACTATTTCCTAACGGCAAGTGAAGCCCAGCCTAGCTGGGTGGATGCATCCGGGTTATATACTCATGTGGTGGGAGGTCTCGAGTTCGACTCCAACTAACCCCATGTGGGGGATTTTCCTGGAAGGCGAATTAGGTGGAGGGGA
Source organism: Cichorium intybus (assembly GCA_023525715.1). Classification (NCBI taxonomy): domain Eukaryota; kingdom Viridiplantae; phylum Streptophyta; class Magnoliopsida; order Asterales; family Asteraceae; genus Cichorium; species Cichorium intybus. The sequence continues at coordinate 1,793,355 of CM042011.1, read as the reverse complement.
AAGGCCTTTGCGCCTTAGGTAATCGCCAACCGCCCTGGGTTGCGGGGCTGATTACCCTCAGGTGAAACCATATCTATTCGCTGGTTCCAAAAAAAAAAAAAAAAAAAAAAACTATTTCCTAACGGTTTATTTTAGATTTATTTCTATTTAAAAGTGACAAAGCTACCTTGTTTGAGTTGATATGATAATAAATATAAAATGATTTTTAATAATGAAATATGCATCCTAAATAAGTTGCCCGACCCGACCTGGAACTATGGGTTAAAAAGAGCCGGTTATAGATTTAGGGCAAAAAGAAAATACACAAACAGATACTCTTTCAAGTTCCAAGCACACTCTCTGTGTGCCGATCTCACTGTTGTTTTTGCTTCATTCGTCGATCTAAGAGCTTAGTCTACTGAGAGATCTGCAAAATGGCGTTAGCGTTCGATGAATACGGTCGGCCGTTCATAATATTGAGGGAACAAGAGAGTAAGAGTAGGTTAAGGGGTTTAGATGCTCAGAAGGCTAACATCGCCGCCGGCGTTGCCGTTTCTCGCATCCTCCGTACATCTCTTGGTCCTAAAGGCATGGACAAGATGCTGCAGAGCCCCGACGGCGACATCACTATCAGTATGTTTTTATCTTAACTTCTGTTCTCTCTATTTCGTTTCTGTGTTTCTCTTTTACCTTAATAATTATCATACAGGGTTTGAGATCTGCCTTTGTATGTTGCATCATCTGATCCACTCGAAAGGAAATTACGGAAAATGTTTTTGAGTGAGTAAAAAGGGCACGCATCTGTTAGTTTAGCTGTTTTTCCTCACAATTAACTCCGTTTGCAGCAAATGATGGCGCGACAATCTTGGAGCAGATGGATGTTGACAATCAAATTGGAAAACTTATGGTTGAACTATCACGGAGTCAAGACTATGAGATTGGCGATGGAACAACCGGTGTAGTTGTTTTGGCTGGTGCACTTTTAGAACAAGCAGAGAAGCTCTTGGAACGTGGAATCCATCCCATCCGAGTTGCAGAAGGATTCGAAATATCATCAAGGATTGCTGTTGATCACTTGGAACAAATATCACATAAGTTTGATTTCAATGCCACAAACATAGAACCTTTGGTTCAAACTTGCATGACCACCTTATCTTCCAAAATGTAAGTTTATTTCCTTGAATTAATTCCATCCTTGCTCGACTTTCTTTAATCTAATTTTCCCCTCCTACCTGACTACCTCTCAGTGTGAATCGATGCAAACGTAGCTTGGCTGAGATTGCTGTAAAGGCAGTCATGGCTGTTGCTGATTTAGAGAGGAAAGACGTTAACCTAGACCTCATTAAAGTGGAAGGAAAAGTAGGTGGGAAACTGGAAGATACAGAACTTATCTATGGAATCATTGTTGACAAAGATATGAGTCACCCACAGATGCCTAAACAAATAGAAGATGCTAAAATTGCAATCTTGACTTGCCCTTTTGAACCCCCAAAGCCAAAAACCAAACATAAGGTTGACATTGATACTGTTGAAAAGTTTCAAACTTTACGTAAGCAAGAACAGAAGTACTTTGATGACATGGTTCAGAGATGCAAGGATGTTGGGGCTACATTGGTCATTTGCCAATGGGGATTTGATGATGAAGCAAATCACTTGCTAATGCACAGAAACTTGCCAGCTGTCAGATGGGTTGGTGGTGTGGAACTTGAGCTTATAGCAATAGCAACTGGTTTGTTTCTTAACTATTTAAAACCAATAATACATTCTATTAGTCTATTACCATATTTCATAACTACTTTCTTTCTCCTTTTTATTTAAATTATTTTCAGGTGGTAGAATTGTTCCCAGGTTCCAGGAGCTAACAACCGAAAAACTAGGAAAGGTAATCTTGATTCCATTTTTTTCATACTTAATATAAAAAATTTCAATTGTACCATAATTTTATTCAAAATGCCAGGCTGGATTGGTTAGAGAAAAATCATTTGGTACCACAAAAGATCGGATGCTTTACATCGAGCATTGTGCAAATTCAAGGGCTGTAACCGTATTTATTCGTGGCGGTAAGTTAAAAAAGATAGTTATTTCATTAATAACATAAATCAATCCCGTTTTGGACCATGTTTAATTTATCTAATTAAAACAATTTCTTGATAAAATCAGGTAACAAGATGATGATAGAGGAGACTAAAAGAAGCATACATGATGCATTATGTGTTGCTAGAAATTTGATCAGTAATAATTCCATTGTATATGGTGGTGGGGCAGCTGAAATTTCATGCTCAATTGCTGTAGAAGCTGCTGCTGATAAATATCCAGGAGTTGAACAGGTACTATTAATAATTAATACAAAACTAACATAATTCCCATTTTTAATATATAAACATTTACTGAAAATCTTTTTCTTTAGTATGCTATTCGGGCATTTGCGGATGCATTGGATTCCGTACCCATGGCTCTTGCGGAAAATAGTGGTCTGAGTTGCATTGAAACATTATCCGCAGTGAAAGCACAACAAATTAAGGTAATTTTGTGTTAGTGTGTTACATTAAATATGATTATAAAAACTATATGAATGATTAAAATAACAATAATAATGTGATTTTCTTTTATGTAGGAGAATAATCATTGCTGTGGTATCGACTGTAATGATACGGGGACGAATGATATGCGCGAGCAGAATGTGTTTGAAACCTTGATCGGCAAGCAACAGCAGATATTGCTTGCGACACAAGTCGTGAAGATGATTTTGAAGATTGATGATGTCATATCTCCATCTGAGTATTGATATTTTTGAGGTAATGTAGTTTGAAGTTTTGGTCTATGTACAACTTTTGAAAACTGATTGATTGGTGGAAAACTTTTATATGTTTGTTTTGTTTTGAGAAAAGAACGTTTTATGGTTTATGCAACCAACTTTTGAGGACGGTTTGTTGAGATTATGGCTTTGTGTTTTTATATTTTGGATCCAAGGAACTGTCTGAATGTGACTAGATGATGATTTTTCCTTTGATTTATTTGATATAATTATAATGTTTCTACATACAAAGTTAAACTGAGATCAACGTAACAAAACTCTAATTTCACTAGGGTTAATGAGGGTAATATCTATTTTATAAGGTGATCTCATTTGTATTTATGGTTTCAGTACTTTATCTGTTTTAAGATTTTACTAATACGGTTTAACGATGACATTTTATAGCAAGGGACAAGGGACGGTGGTGCTAAAAAACCCCTTTTGGGGATATAAACTACATTTTCCCGTTATTTAACTAAACCTAGTAAAAGGTCTAGTCAATCCAACTTAATATTATTTTTTTGTGATATTAATATTCTTGTTTATTAGTAATGTTACCTTTTTAGTTATTTAGCTAATTTAATTATAAAATTAGTTTGAAAAAAAAATGCTTAACCTAACCCTACTCTTGATCATGAAAAATTGAACCGGACAAAAAACCAACCATAACCAAACCGAATTGGGATCTAATATTTCGGTCTTCGGTCTTAAGAAATACTAATTCAGTTTTGGTCAAATTTGGTTTGTTTCGGTCCTTGGACCATGGTGATGCTAACTCTACTCTTGATCATGAAAAACCGAACCAAAAAAATAACCAACCATAACTGAGCCGAACTGGGACCGAACATCCATATGCGGTTTGGTCTTCGGTTTTTTAGAAATGTTAATTCGGTTTCAGTCCAGTCTATGGACCACATTTATCCCTATATTTATGTCTGTGATTTGTTTATCTTTTTGGACTTGGTTATCTTTTTGGTCTCTTGTCATTGAATCAAATATAAGTTAAGTAATTTATGTAATGCAGTCAAATTTGGTGATTGGTTCAAATTATTATGATATCTTATTGTTATGATAAAAATAAATTATGAATTTCCATTATTATTTTCAATGAATGTTATGCGTAACCTTTCATAATTAAAAGAAAGATGTTAAAATATTGTACATGTAAAAAAAGTCAAAAAAACGAAAATAAATAGGTAACTGTTTATAACAATAAAAACGATAACAAACATAAAGTGTAAGGTACCATCACAGGTAAACCCAAGAAAAGACCGCAAAGATGGGATTATTGTGTAGGACATTCTTTTTATTCACTTTATAAGTAATGATTCATAAAGTAATAATCTCGTATGTATGATAATCTTTTTCCACTCCCTTGAACAATAAACTCGCTAAAAACGTTTCATCCTTAAAGGCTCAACGAACATATAGAAAGCCAAATACGGCGCCGTTAACAAATCAAATACGGCGCCATTAAAAAAATCAAATAAGATAGTCTGTAACTAAAAGAAACCCCATAAAATTACGTCACCTTGTTTCAATCAAATAATAAAAGACATTTAATTCAAGCCCTCGAACTTTTTCATGATAGGATTTCTGCCCCACAAAGCTAATTCATCACAAACCCTTCTTTGTTTATTAAACACAAACGACGTCTGATATCATTGTTGTTGGTCAAACACCTCTTGGTATAGTTCCACTTCCACACCATGTAAATTAATTACAGCAATTGTATCATTTCAACTTCATATTTGTTATTAATCACAACCAAATGAATAATGTGACAAATGCTAATGCACGAGTCTTGTTGAAGAGCGTAAATACATGATAGAAAGACGAATTATGTCCGACACTCGGATGATTTTTCATAGCCAAATGAAAAAACATTCTCGCTACATAGGTGGTATACTCTCAAATGAGCTTCAACACAGAACCAAATTATTTAAGCAGCACACAAAACCATGATCAGTACCCTTTAATCTTTAAAAAAATTATGGATAAGATTACAAGCGGGTTACTAGACGGTTACATATGGTTATAAAAGTCATGGCCTCCTACCAATCACAAAAATTCAAATGAATTCAATCAATGACCGAGATTGAGACTAAATCACAATCTCCATTACCATGACCTAAGCAAAACCTCAATTTTGAGTGTCGAGTAAAGTATTATTGCCTTGTAGATACAAAAAATTAACTTGCCTCTAGTTTTGCTACATTTCGAGGCTCTAGATTACAAAAGGTAAGAACATGAAGCACGATTGAAGTGTTCATGCAAATTGGTTAATATGTTGTGGATTCAACCAAGATTGATAAAACTATAATTACGAAGATTAGAAAATTATTCATTCGTAAAACATGCTTATTTGATTTTTAAATTATAGAGGCATTGATCTGCCACCTCAAACATCTCCCAACGCGTTGTCGTTATAATTATATCGTACTTCATTTTCATGTTTACCATATGATGAGAGAATCTAACATGAGTATTTATTTTATAACGTGTTTTTAGCATTTAACAACTTTTTAAAGTTATATAAGGGATTGATGTTGGTGTTGCCAATCAAAGAAGTTGCTTCTACAACTTCCAAAATTGCACATTAATTTTGGCTTTCTTTAATCCTTATAACATTCAAAGCATGTGAAAAACAAAGCTTTAAGCCCAAGCCTTTCTTTGAGGGCATGAGTTGGAACTTGGAACAAACACATTGTTGTATCTTCTTCTCCAAACAAAACCTAGGTTAAGTGTATCAAATGAAGAATAATCGTTTGAGGAAAAGAATCTATAAATCTAGGTTTTGTTTGGGACAAATAATAAATATAAATTTAATGTAGGTTAAGTGTATCAAATGAAGGATATTTTTTTGAAGTTTGTATGAAGTTTTAAGATCTTAATAAATAAACCAAAATCCTACTGACTTATCTAATAGCCCTAAATGGTGTTTTTTATTTTTGTTATTAACTCTTTATATTTTAACGTTAAGCTCATAAGCTGTCAACACTATAACTATTTATTTTTAGCGTGGTTATACACATATTTTGGTTACTTTAAGATGAAAACTACATATATCTCGGTTACCATAAGATAGAATAATTTGGTATTAACCGTCCATTGTAACACACTTTATATTTAACAAATGCACTAATTATTTTATACGTAAACTATAAACAAGATCGGTAGAAAAATTAATTTGCTTTTTTCGAATAATCTTATATAACACACATAGTAGTTAATCGATTTCACAAAGAAATGATCACATGAAAACCTTACAAAAATTGATCGTTTAAATAATAATAGAGTGAAATATAGTTTTAATTTGCAAAATCTTTATTTTTTAATGAAATCGATTATTAAATATTAAATACTTTACTAGTGAAATTTAAGTAATAAGTTTAACTTAAAACACAATAATACTTAAATTAGAAAACGGATAATAAATTTAACGTATAACTTTTATCGAAAAAATACACGATTGAAGAATTTCTATTATGAATTGACATATACATTTAAGTACTATTTATCATATTTATAAAAGACATACACAAAGAACAAGAGAAAAACTAGGATGTGTTTACGTCTACGTCAAGTCCCGTGGAGTATCTTTCTAGAGATAACTAACACACAAAAAAAAAAAAAAAAAAAAAAAAATCATTTCCTACCCTCAAATCCAATATTTCACTTACTTCCCCTATAGTTTCAATCGACCAATGTTTTTCAACAATCAACTATAGTACATAGGTACAAAAAGGTTATAATCAAATTTATGAATGTTGACAAATGGATGCATATTGTATTTAAGTTTGCAAAATACCACTTTGTAATCTTGCTATGTTTGTCATTACATCATGGAGCATAATTCTGCAAGTGAGTTTGAGTTTTATTCGATTAATTTTAGGGTTGTGATTTTCTTTTCGTACATATTTATAGTATTGATCTTGTTGCATCATAGTAACGTGATCAATCAAAAATTTTGATAATTAAACATCATTTCTTATATATATTTATAGTATCAATCGTGCAATCCTGATTAGTTTTTTAAGCATATCATCCCCAACCCAAACCTCCTTCCAGAGCTTGGTCAATGCTCCATCTCCAACACACTTTTATAGACGAAAAAAAGCACCAACCCTTTGTCATGAAGTTGGTTGATGGTACCCACAATCTGAACCTACCCCTTTAACTTTCAACATGAATAACTTTTATATACTTTAGCCACAAAGTGGAGTGACTGTTACAAACCTACGTAGCCAATTTTGTAAAAGTGCTTCATTGAACATGTCTGATGCTAGTTGATGTTCGTTAACGCTAGCGTTTGTTGTTGATTCCCAGTCAGTCGAACGAGCAACCTCACTGTTAGTTGATGATCTTTTGACATAAAAAGGTATACTAAGGAGCTGTTTGATAGCATCTAAATGATTTAGATCTGAATGATTTAGAGGTCCGAACCATTAAGAGGCTCTGAATAAAAAGACGTTTTAAGGTTAAAAGACACATGCATAAGTTTTTTGAAAAAAGAATGGCTTAGATATATATTCCAGCTTAATGGTTCAGATGCTCGTTAAGTGGCTATGACTAATTAATAGGTAAAAAATTTACGAAACAAACGCTTTGTGAGAAGTACTAAAAAATATGCATATAAAAGATTATCAAACACACCCTAAGTGTTCATCCCTAGGGATTTGTGAGAACTAAAAAATATGTATATTTTATGCGAGGTTGTGTAGAGGACAATACTCTTGTTTTGTGTGACATTTTGGTATTTCTAGATGGTGAGATTGATATGCCTTGTAACCATGAAGATTACAATATATTTCTCCAATATGAGCCATGAAGGACTCATGCATCCAACTTTATAGCGTGACATGTTAAGACAATGTGGGTCATGGCTTTTTTAAATGATCAAGTCGTACGTAGTCTCATATTCAAATTTGAGTGGTATTTTACTTGTAACAAAAATGGTTAGACCGAGAAGTTTTGTATAGTTTTGAAAAAGATGAATGGCGACTTTGTACAATCGTGATAAGTTAAAGGGTCGTGAGAGAAAATACCGAATTCCAATAATTGTGGAATAAATAATTAAAATGGAATATTTTTGACTTTTTTGACTTTTGTCCACAGATATTAATTTGATTGCTTAATTAGTCTTGAAAGGCATGTGAGGACGTTAATCCACTTCTCATTGTTTAACTTATTTTCACAAAATACGCATTCATGGAAACAAATAAAAACTCGAAGTATTATTCACTCTTTGACTTTGATATTGAGTTAGTTTGTTTTAATATAAACAATATGTTATCCTTTATGTGATTCTTTTTTTTTTTTTTTTTTTTTTTTTGAACGGCCTTTATGTGATTCTTACCTTCCAAATTGAGGAGTTACGTTAATAAAGATTGGTAAAACGCAATTATATGAATATTTGGATGAACAATTGTGAACACCTGAATAAAGGCAGAATATTGTTCAATTTATTAAGTGGATATAAAACCTTATAAAAGAATAATATTATAGATTGAAATATAGTATCCTATTTTCGCATCTATAATTTATAATATCCAAGTTTAATATTCAGATATGTTTTCTAAAACTTTCAGTTATCGAATACTTTGTATATAAGGTTTTGAAGACTCTCGCTTACAACACATCTCTCTAATCTCTTAACCCCCAGTTTTTTATAAATATATAGACTAATAACATAAAAAAACATTATAGTTTGGTTAAAATCCGGTTTAAAAACTATATTTTATTTTGTTTTATAAAAACCACTCATACTTTCAAAAAAATTCATAAAAATCACTTATATTTTCAAAAAGATTCATTGTAACAATTATAACAAGTAAAAGTCATGATTGTATACCGCCAACTTGGAACACTCATTACCCCCATTGAATTAAAAATTTAATGGATTCACTTGGACACCCTACGTACTCACATCGCGACCGAATAACTGTACTTACGAAGACAAAATTTACATGTAGACAACTTTATGTATAATATTCACTGCAATGAAGTTCCAATATTTGTTTCAAATGTTTATATAAAACTTATCACATAATCCTTCGATGAAAATAATCCTTAAAAATTATAAAATAAAATGAATAGTTGTCACCATGGAATTTTCTAAAAGTATAACTGGTTTTTATGGCACAAAAAATATAGTGTTTAAACTAGAATCTTGACTAGACTACAATGATTTTTATGTTGTTAACCCAAAAATCTGACCACTGAAATATATTTGAGTAAGATAATATTAATCTGCAAAAATGAGATAATTACAAAATGTTCCATTTTGGATAAATGATGCAGCATTTTCAAAAAATAGCATCTAAAAATTTCTAAATTTAGGGTGTGTTTGGCATGGAGCATTTTGGATTTTTTGGAAAATTTTAACTTCTACCTTTTAGGAAAGTACTCTAATAAAAACAAAAAGCTTCGTTCGGCAACGTGAGCTTAAAACTTTTATTTAAACAAAACGCTACTTATCTAAAAACTAGTTGAAGTAATGTTTAACAAAAAACTTCTACCAATTATAATTAAATTACTTCAATGCCCTTAAAATTATTAACCGACACATCTTTTTTTCATCACAATCACGACTGATTTTATATTTCACCTAATCACACCGGCTTCATTCATAACCTCTCACAAAATCCTCGCAACTCACGAATTCCCTCACTCGATGACACAAGTAACGAAGACTTACACGAATGATCTAATAATATGAAGTGCTCGTAATGATATTGTTGCATTGATATGAAATGTTCGACGGCGATGATTTTACTAATAGACTTGTTATGTGTCACATGACTATTGATTTTTTTAAATGGAATTTACTATTGGAAAATTTTAGAAATTTAAAAAGCATAGTTTAGACAATCATTTATTCATAATTATGTTTCAATTTTAGCTTTTACACAAATATCCTTTTATGTAATTTTATATGTTTTAAAAACTTTTAGCTACTTTTGCCGAGCAATCATATACAAACTAATTAAAAGTTACAGCTTCCAACTACCAGTTACAAGTTACCAGCTACTAGCTAGTTTTGCCAAATAAAATGAATAGTTGTTATTCAAAATAAAAATGGACTGAGTCAGACCAAATATTTTTATTGATTATGTAAAAGCGAAATTATGGCTATATTTGGCAAACTAACTAAAAGTTAGCTAATAGCTTTTCAACTAGCTGATAGATTATATTTGGCAAAACTAGCTGATAAGTCATCTGAAAATATTAAAATAACATAAAATTGTTTGTTAGAAAATGAGATTTTTTAAAATTAAGTAAGTATATATTAGGAAGAATTATAAAAATAAAATTCAACAACCTCATTAAAACACCGATCTATGTAGCTTTTTAAAACGTTATCTTATAAGTTATTTTTTGCTAGCCAGACATGACAATTTAAAAAGGCTTGAATGATAATATAGCTTAACATAGTATATGTTTAAATTTAATTTAATACACATACAATTATCTTTTCTTTTTGGCTATTTAAAATTATTTAGGCTTGAGGGAGTGGCCTCGCCATCCCTCTCGCCTTCATCCTCGCCGTCTCTCGCTGAGCCACACCGAATATCATCGCCCTCGCTTTCGCCAAGCTTCCTTCGTCGAGATTTCAGCGAGGTCGCCAAGCAACACCCACCTTTAATATCTCCTCGCCAAAGCTCGCCACCTGCACCAAATACCCTCGCCCTCGCTCTCGCCTTTCTGCTCCCAGCCTTTAGCGAGGGGGATGGCTCGCCGACCACTCCCCCCAGCCTTCACATAATATAAAGTTTTGTCATGTAAAACAAGTACTGCTTATTCAAGGTGGTTTAAAAAATATACATTCCTTATTTAGTTTTGTCGTTTTCATTATTTTGTCTATGAGTATGACATCTAATTTTGATAAATAATCAGTTAATATTATTAATTTATGTTGTTGATTAAAAAAATTTACGTCATAGGGACACAAAAGGGTAGCATCGTGTACGATGTTACGAAAAATATGTCTATATACAATATATAAGACATAATTTATATTAAAATTATGTTTAATTATACATAAAATGGTTATCTGGTTTGTGAAATGGATATGTAAAAAATGATTTTTATATGTTTTTTTTCAACCATACATACATGCAAATGAATATGAAAAAGAATACAAAAAAATGTTTATGAAAAAACTAATTTTAAAAACAGAAAAATATTTAAAAAACATGCATAAAAATAAATATGTAAAAAAACTATGATTTTGTAAAAAGCTAATTGTGTTTAAATAAGTCATAATAAAACACAGTTGTAGAAAAAAGATGTAAAATATTAGAAGAAAATCAAGTTTTTAAAAAACATTAAAAAAAGTTGGGGCAAATTTGTTAAAATGGTTTTGGTGGTTGTCGAGGCCAACAAATCAAAACCTTAATTCTTTGACACAAAATAGTTTATAGCGGTAAAGGGGTCGAGTCCACAGAGACTGGTCCAATTTGTAATTCAACGCGATCAATCCATAAAAAGATATATTTTTAAACAAAGTAAAATAATGAGGGGTTGTTTGTTTGAGTTAAAATGTAAACAAAAAATGTAGTTACATTTGATGAAGTGAATCAACAATGGAGAAACAATCAATATTGAGATTTCATCGTAATTCTAACTAGTAGGCTTATCATAAAGGTTTATTGTAAATGTTTTTGATTAAATCTAACTTGGTTATAGCATTTCAAAAACTTGAATTGCCTCAATTCTTATTAGTTTGTATGGAAGTTAGAAAAGTTATTAGCAACCGTATTAATCAAAATAAAAAACCAAATAAGCATTCAATTCATGTAAGTTGATTAGCATTATGAATCTAAGAATCACAAAGTTCAAAAAAAAGTCAATAAGCTTCCACTTCTCTTTTTGAAAAATACAACTCCATGATTTTAAAAATGAATATAAGCATACATTAAAACCATTTGCACTAGTTTGTTTTAGAAATCAATTACGTAATTAGGAAAACAAGTGACAATAATCATTCAAGCATTCAAACTCATGAATAAGAACAGAAGAACAATTTGGAGATTTAAACTAAGTTGCGTTCATAGATTAGAAACTAAATGCTCATAAACCTTTCAAAACATAACTAGTTGTTAATGGATTACACCCAATATTGATAAAAGAGAACTAGCCAAGCATGGCTAGAACAATAAGCACAAGAGTAATAAATGTGCCAAACATTCAAATTACATAATATGTTGAATCCAAGTAAAGAGAATTGTAGTAAAATGCTCAAGAAATGCTCCCAAAACCCTAGCTCTGTCTTATGGTTGTGTTCAAATGAAGATCGTCCTCAAAACCTTTTTCAAAAACCCTTCAAGTAGCAGCCTTGACCCTAGCCCACCTTGCATAGACCGCACAAGGGTAGTGTAATTTCCCACGTGGGTCGCGTGGACCGTAGAAAGCCCAATATGGGTCTGATTTGGTCTTTTTCAGCAAAAAGGAGGTTTGTCTCATTTCCTCAAATGTCCAAATCCGGGTTTGACTAATTGTTGACCTCTTTTTGATCTCTAGAGCTCCATGGTAGCCCGGCAACATCCTTCTAGGTCCAAAGCTTCATCCTAGCCCAACATCCCTTGTCATCCATGCATTTCGAAAAATCATCCCGCTTCGCTCTCGAACAAATCCCGCTCCATGCTGGTCTTTGAAAAATACATTCAATAAACACAAAAGACTAGAAAAGTATCCCCGAATGATAAAAACAACAAAAAACATAAAATATGCATGAAAATTACACTAAAAATAAATTTAAATATGCTAAATAAATTATAGAAAGAAGTAATAAAAATAAATCATCGGGTTTGGACCTAATTCATAAAAAATTAAAACTTGGGCCAGAATTATAAAAAAGAAAAGTTGCATAAGATGAGCATGAGTCAAGATCTAGGGCAGGCCGACGGGTTAGCCATGATTGGACATTTGATCCATATAAAAATAAAGGGAAGGGAGAAGGATCAAATCCTGTAACGCCATAAATTTTAATACAAAGTATACCTAATTTTTTTAAAACACATCAACAAGTAGATGCACTTAATATTAAACTACAACATACAAGTCGTTATCAAAATATACAACATAAAAGTATTCCTATGTATAAGAAGTTGCAGTTTATAGGTTTATGTATGAGATTGAGGTCATGAAAGGTCAATTTGGTATTTTGCAATTAAAAACAATTGGTATTTTGATCATTTTAAATCGAACGAAAATATTAATAATATGGTTAATTTTATATAAGTATATCACCAAGGGTACCTTAATAAAATTTTCAAGTAGTCAATTATGTTAATGGGTTAATAAGAAAATTATAGATTAAGGGTATTAGAAAACTCATGCAAATGAGGATGTACATAAGAGTATATAAGAGATTTAAGGAGGTTTAAACTATAACAACTTAAATTAAGTTTTATGATAAAGGTATGGCATTATCTTCAACGTACCTTTCTGTATTTTTTAAACTCAAAGAATGAGGGTAGATGGAGAAAATATAAGAGAGCAAGAGACGTGAGAATAATTATGAAGTTCCAGGCGAGTTATACTTAGGAGATGTTAATGGTTATTAGTTAGTTCTCTAATATATAATTGATAGATGGATGATTTTCGTAAAGAAGAGAATGTTAAGGGAGTACCACATCTAGATTATCTCGAAGGATGTTTTCCTTAAAGAGGAGACCGACGTAGAATTTGCATAGGTTTTTAGAGATCATAAGAAAAGGAAATCACATGCAACTAGAGATTGAGGTTGAGAGTATTCAAGGTATCAATGGAGCCTCTGACGGTTTTCCATTTTAGATTATAGGTGAGCTGTAACACCCGGTTTCTCATACAAGTACACCCAAAATTTTTTAAACAATGACACATTAAATTGGGCATACTTGTACTCAAACCATGGAAACAAGATATTATCAATATTAATAATTACACAAAAAGGTCCTTAAAATTTTGACCAGGCATTACAAATAAATCTATTACAACTAAAGGACAGGCTCTAAGTTGTCCATCTCTCTTTATCACATGCCTTTCCCTATCACAGCTACAGATACCTCGACGAATTAGGAAGCAAGAACATGTGTACGAGATTAGATCCGCATCACTCTATGTTTCCCCACGAATCTTCAGGTGTAATTTGACCCAAAATCGCCTCCTTGAGCTCTGAAAATCGCAACTTTCCGTTTTTGGTTCCCAATGGAGCAAAATGACATTTTCTGCACTTTTAAATGAACTGAACGCGTAACCCGACCCGGGTTTCAGAACCCGACCCGGGTCCATCTAAGAAAAAATCACGTTTTCAGTCCTAAGGCGCAGCACGGTCCGGTTTCTGCAACCCGACCCGGGTTTTCTCGAACACGACCCGGGTTCTTCAACACGACCCGGGTTACTCTTTTTTCTATTTTCATTTCAACCCAACTCGACCCATGTTTTAAAGCTCGACCCGGTTTGATCTTTCAAGAACCCAAGTTGTTTCTTTTACTCTTTTTAACATTCTATTTCTTCTAGACGGTTTTCTATATATCTTAACTCATATTTTAACTCATTTAATCTTGTTTAGATTATAATTAACACAACTATACCATAATTCAAAGTTACGGTATTACAAGTTCTTACCCCATTCAAAAGATTCCGTCCTCGGAATCTCTTGGGATAGGTATGGTTTATATAACCACCTCACCACCGCACACACACATTACATATGATAATGATATTATCCTCTTGTCAGCTCATATGACATGTACATAATGTCATATCTCATTTACGCATAATATAAATAACACTTACCATCATCCTCACAAGATGATCTCTATAGTCATATTGGATATCATCACTGCCATGTAGGAAAATAATCACTCTTTCAGGCCACACTTTGCTATGGCGTCGTTGGCACCAATCTATCTCACCTCATTCTTTAAGTGATACTCAAATCACCAACTTGTCCCATATGGCCATCTGGAACTCAATTCTCGTTTTCAAATTTTCTCGAAATGATTTTTACTTTAACTCAATAAGAAAAACGGTCTTACCAATTTCAAGCTCATTCTCTCTTTCAATTTACTCCTCCAATAACAACACGACAGTCATTAATTTTACCGACTTGCACATTCTCATTGTTTAGAGTATGAAAAACACTCATATAACATAAAAGACACAGGCATTCAATTGTCTCACTCGTATTATATAACTCAACAACACTAGGATATAAATCCAACAATAATAAAATATCAGAAACTATCTTGAGTTTCACCCACGTCTCATCTGGACTTAACATTTAACCCTCGACACTTTGGTCACACAAGACCCTTTTTAGTTATTACATCACCTAAATTTTACAATGATTCTCTAAAATATCGTCTATCTCTGCTTCTACCTCAGCGTATATATCAAGTATTCACCAAATGTACCATTATAATTCTCTACCAATAATAGCTCCACTTCATCTCAGTTTAACAACATAACTCATGTTGTTTCTCTCGATGTACTCAGTCATTACATCCTCTCTTATGTGGACAGTCCACATCACATTTTACTAAATCATTAACTCTATCAAACTCGATTTATCATCAAATAAATTCTTATCACAACCGCATGTATTCCTCCTGACACACCATCAGTAAGGATTTTACTCTCGTCATTTCTCCGTCATTATTATCTCAATCTCTTATTCATTTGAATGACACAAAATAGGTCATATATACCGCTCACCAAAATCTCTACACACGACTCAAAAATACTAACATCTAACACCGAAATCTCTACGGTGAACCATATCTCATCAATTGACTAGCTCTTTATTCTCAAGAAAATAACTCAACATTATTATAACAAAATCTACTATCCATCGTCTCATATGAATAAGAAATTTTTTTTATTATCTCGACATTTACAAATTTTTCTCATTGGCAGTAATCGATTTGATTGCTAAGGAATGGATCCTATCAATCACAATCACAATTACTTTTATACACTTTTTGATTCATTACATAGTTATACAAATTTTATCTCCTTTAACACACAAGAAATTTCTCACATTCTCAATACGACTATATGACAAACACATTTACTCACAACAACACTTCTCAACAGTATTACTCACTGTACTATCAGTACCCGCATACTGTTACTCAATCTCTAATTCGTCCTCTTCTCAATCCACAAAATCTCAAGCCACACAAGCTAACCTCTGCACCATACATATACATACTCAAGGATAGTATAGTCTCAACACTCTACATCACTACACATTGCATACTTGTTTACACACAAGTACAACACTATAACGCCGCTCCATTTCAGTTCATTATACCTCGTACTTTCCTCTGGTCTCATCATTCAACACCGTTTCACAGTACCTCGTACCGTCCTCCAAACTCACTACTCAACACTATCTCACATTACCTCGTACCGTTCGTCAACCTCATTGCTCAACCCTCTCTTATGGTACCTCGTACCATTCTCTGTTCTAACCACTCAATGTTTTGTCACTATATCTCATACCATTCTCTGATCAAATCATGGTACCTCGTACAATTTTCTGATTTCAATCTATCTCCTCTTTAACTCTAGCAATTCTCCTTTACGATCTTGAGCCATATAGACTCGCCGTCACTCCTCCTTTTGTTTGAGTCACAAATATCATCACTGCTCTAACCACAAGATACTCGTCCTGTGGTTCCATAGAAATATGTGGTCTCAATCATATTTACTCATTATGTGGCCCGACAAGTATGTGGTCTTAACCACTTTACTCGATATATGGTCCCACAAAATATGTGGTCTCAATCACATTTACTCGATATATGGTCCCACAATTATATGGTCTCAATCACATTTACTCGATATATAGTCCCACAATTATGTGGTCTCAACCATATTTACTCATTATATGGTCCCACAAAATATGTGGTCTCAACCACATTTACTCGATATATGGTCCCACAAAATATGTGGTCTCAACCACATTTACTCGATATATGGTCCCACAAAATATGTGGTCTCAACCATATTTACTAAGTAACTAACTTAATCTCTAAGCCAATAAGGCCTAGATGAACCACTCTAGGTTCTCTCAATTATAACCTCAAGGTACTCTTTATGTGGTTACTTAAGTGTCCTCTGACAACTCTGTCACAAATATCTCATTATGTGACAACTCCAAACCGCACAGTTCAACTCTCAGTATGTCAACTCATAATCAGTTATTGTGTGCAATTAACTACACACTCATCGTCTTTCTCAACTCATACTCTTTTGGCTATCTCAGCCATTTATTTTGATCAATCATAAGTACTAATCATGTGGTCCCACAAAATATGTGGTCTCAACCACAAAGTACTCGTACATAGAAGTCTCGTCACATCTGTGAAACAACAAACACTATATATATATACAATATCAAAATTTATATATATTTTTACCATGTATATACTCTTTATACACACTTCTCTATGGTTGTTAAGTACTCGTCAAACAACCACTTATAATCTCAGTTATATACAATCACAAAGCACTCGTTATGTGATATGTAAACATTACCTCAAATGGACACGCGATTCTCATATCGATGCTGATTACTACACTTTATAACCACAATTCTCTAACACATGTAATCTCAATTGATCTTTTTCGTGTCTACATATTTTATACATATTCTATTACATGTATTATCAACAATTAAATACGCGCGACACGTTACAGCTAACATGTAAAGTTAAATTACTTACATACCTCATAGCAACAAAATCTCGTCTCCTCATTTGTTGAACCTTGCGTACCTCGATTCTCAACTCTTGAGTGTATTCGGCTACACTCACATATCTCAACTCTTAGCTCATGCTCAACTTATGCTCAAACTCTTTCTCATCATCAGTTAGAATTTTGCCTCGACCGGGATCCCATCTTAACATCTCATCATCATCTGGAAATTCGCCATCAACAGAATCTCATCTCATATGCAGTTAACATCTCATAATTAGCTGAATTTCTTTTCTTCTCGTTGGTTGATATCTCATATCGGCCAAAATCTCGTCTCATCATCCACTATTGGTCCAACCGGCTCTGACCAATTTCTCAACTCATCCTTCATCTGACTCCATATCTGTATTTACAATCAGAAAACAACAATAACAAATATAACATATAAGTTATACTTAAATCATAAACTAAAATCTACAACAGTATCTTTTTCCAAGCATGTGATAGGGGCTCTCTCTCTTCTCGATTCAAGTCTAGGACTCTACACTCAAAGACCTAGTTCGCTTAAACCATGCTCTGATACCAACTTGTAACACCCGGTTTCTCATACAAGTACACCCAAAATTTTTTAAACAATGACACATTAAATTGGGCATACTTGTACTCAAACCATGGAAACAAGATATTATCAATATTAATAATTACACAAAAAGGTCCTTAAAATTTTGACCAGGCATTACAAATAAATCTATTACAACTAAAGGACAGGCTCTAAGTTGTCCATCTCTCTTTATCACATGCCTTTCCCTATCACAGCTACAGATACCTCGACGAATTAGGAAGCAAGAACACGTGTACGATATTAGATCCGCATCACTCTATGTTTCCCCACGAATCTTTAGGTGTAATTTGACCCAAAATCGCCTCCTTGAGCTCTGAAAATCGCAACTTTCCGTTTTTGGTTCGCAATGGAGCAAAATGACATTTTCTGCACTTTTAAATGAACTGAACGCGTAACCCGACCCGGGTTTCAGAACCCGACCCGGGTCCATCTAAGAAAAAATCACATTTTCAGTCCTAAGGCGCAGCACGGTCCGGTTTCTGCAACCCGACCCGGGTTTTCTCGAACACGACCCGGGTTCTTCAACACGACCCGGGTTACTCTTTTTTCTATTTTCATTTCAACCCAACTCGACCCATGTTTTAAAGCTCGACCCGGTTTGATCTTTCAAGAACCCAAGTTGTTTCTTTTACTCTTTTTAACATTCTATTTCTTCTAGACGGTTTTCTATATATCTTAACTCATATTTTAACTCATTTAATCTTGTTTAGATTATAATTAACACAACTATACCATAATTCAAAGTTACGGTATTACATGAGCACTTTAAAGTCCAAATTAGATTGAAAGCTTTTGTTAGTTAGAGATTGAGTTAAGTAGAATTCCAACTTGAGAATATTGAATGAATCACAATGTCGAGGGGATTTCTACGGAATCAAAAAGGATCACCGATGATCCCAGTTCCAACTGAGAAACTGATCTAACTTGTGTGTTTCATTTTCTTCGATATCCACTAGTGTATTTATTCATTAGAAGGAAGAAGCGAGATAAAGGGAAGCGACATATCCAAGTCGAGTCGTTTTGGTTGGAGGTAAAGAAACGGGGAGTGCTGATGTGAATTTGATGGAGCAAAATGAGGGGATCAAGCCTTGAATGTCTACCATCGTCGAAAAAAGAAAGTGTTGTCGAAAAAAAAGAAAATGGATGTGACTAGAATGTACAACCAATGTGTACGTGTAGGCATGTTAGGCGTGAGGAAAACTCGATGAATGAGGGCGAGGTTTAGAATTATAACATTTCAATACATAACGATATGACGAGATTTAGTATTGACTATTTAGTTAGCATTCAGTTGAGTATTACCCAAGGATACATGTCCATATAATATATTTTGGATTGTTTTCTCATCATAAACCCTTATATGTTATGTGATTAATTATAAGTATTTTGTGCATTTCATGAAAACTTACTTTGAAAGATGTTTATTCTCAAACGGGGGTTTGGATTTGAACTTAATTTTTTAGCATCCTACTTGTGTATTTAGTTAGGATAGGAGACTTTGGAAGTCATTCATAATATCTATACATGGGTCGATTATTTATGAAGTGATTAGATTTCTAGATGATCATCATTATACATAATGTGATTAGTTACTCGTTGTCTCTTGCTTCTATGATGGTTCATAAGTAACCTAATCCTGAAATCTAGTAAGGATATTGAAAGTGTATTGAGTAGAAATGACTAAAATGCATGATACCAAACTTGGGAGGGGGAGGGGGGATAGAAAGTGTATTGAGTAAAAATGGTTGTCGTACATGAGCCCTAATAACCATCAAGTGATATTGGACTTATAGGAGTAGTTGCATATGAATTGTATCACTTCCTTTTGATAATTGATATTGATATTCGATTTGTTTGATTTGAGTTGTTTTATCCCAAAATTGGTTATTTTGTGAATTGCTTTATTCCCATCTTTGGAATATGTTGAGAATTGTTAATTATTGAACTATTGGAACATGGAACTTTTGGAATCGAGCTATTGACTTATTGAAACTTTTGAAGCTTTAAAATGATATGAAAAATGTTTTCGGGTTTGACTTTGAGATTGTATGATGGCTATAATCCTCTACCATTAAAGATTTGACCTCGAGTATACTTATTAGGTTTTTCCAAGCCTAACCTATATCTTGACATGTAGAGAAGATCAATAGAAGATGTAGCTTGTGAAGAATTAGGAGACTTTGTATTTAAGAAACTTGGGTTGTAATTTTGTGTACTCTAAACTATATTTACTGTTTCATCTTGTACATCATCGCATGACTTGGCAAACTGTAATTTTATTAAGACTTAGCATTTTGCGACCAAATTCCGCAACTTTTAAAACGAATTGATGATTATTTTTAAATGGTTAATTCATCGAATCCCATACGAAGGGTGTTACACATTGATTCATCGTGATTTGGGGCCTGGGGAAATGAATCTAGATCGGAACAAATATAACGATCTTCATCCTCACAATGTCAAATACCAACTTATTTGAGAGTGCATAAGAGAGTATTATGATTAAAATACTTTACATTTAAAATATTAGGTGCAAATTAAATATAAGATATGTAAAAATTAAACATTACATACTTAATTGTAATATAAAAAAATAAAGTAAAATATTGACCAATTTAGATACGACGCCGTTATTCACATACGTTGTCATTATTTTATCTGCAAAATAGTCTTAATATGCTGGTCTTTTCCTATCATAACAATGACCCTTAAGAAAATTTTAAATTTAAGTTAAATTATAAAAGGTTTGTATGAATAGATAAGTAGAAAAAACATCAATAAAACATTAAGGTGGTGTTTGTTTTTGAAGATGTAAAATATCTTTTGTCTTTTTTAATGTCTGTGGAAGAAGACGTGGACCAAAAGTCTTTTTCCATGTCTTCATTATTCATAAAAAAATTATTTGTGGATAATGAAGACGGAGGCTTGGATTTTCTTCTCGGTAGTCGGGTGTTGAGAGAAAAAGGAGAGAAAAGAGTTGGAAGAAAGTCGCGAACTAAAGTTTCAAAAAGATGCAAAAAGATAAAAATGATTTCTTTTGGAAAAAGACCTGAAAAAGACTTTTTACATGTATTTTTTTTCTTCAAGAAAACAAACAGTGTTTTTGATAAACAGTCTTTAGATTTACATAATGATAGGTAAAAATAAAAGTAAAATGCCAATTTTTTTTATGACACCGGTAAGGAAAAATTATCCCAACTTTGATAAACATAACTCGAGCTAAGTAATACAAGATTTAAAAAAGAGAAGATAAAATATTTTTTATAACTAAATATTTTATCCTAATCGATAATCTAAAACATATTTTTAATAAAGCCAAGGTAATAACGTAGGATTGAAATCCTTTAGCTTTTTTATTAGATAAGAGATTAAAATGAATTTAAATTTCAAATCATCCTAATTCCTAAGTGGTTTAAATTTCACTTTGTCTATAAAGATCGGGTTTTGCATCCGTCAAATACCGATCCAAACCGCTCCGCTATAAAATATAATCAAAATTCAGTGTTCGGATACTTGTCTACATCTATACTAACATTTCTCTCGTTTTTTCCCCTTTAGCTTTGGTAAGCTATATTTAGTAACGTTTTATTATCGAAGCTTTTTCAATAAAAATGACATAGTTAATATAACAATGAAACCATAAATGTGTAAACTTAACAATTTTGTAAGTATATGTACATAAAAGTATTAAATACTATGATGTCTTTGTAAGAAAACAAGATAGGAGGTGGTCATCTTGAATCATCAACCGATAGACACATCATCTATTTTTCTCAGAGGAAACGTATACAAAAAGACCCCCAAATTGGATTTGACCCGTCCATTCATTCATCCCAAGATTACAATACACAACACAACCTCCTCATTTATCTCATCTTCCTCCCCTTTTTCATTCTTCATTCACTCATCAACAAATCCCTCTTTTCTCTCTCTAAATTCTTTCAAATTAACATACCCCCTTCTCCCAACCCTTTTTCAATCATCCATCTAACTTCCACCCATATAATAATTATCAAAAATCCAATCTAATTGTTTTGATCGGATAAGGATTTTGTTTTTCTGGGTGGGTTCTTCATTCTACCATCGGAAACTTATGATGATTCTTGGATTTTGACGGATCTTGGTTTTTGATTACATGTAATTCTTTTTTGTTTTTTTGATCTAGGATGATCATAAATGTACAATCTTTATCTGACCCAATTGAAAAACAAAGTTACCCATGTTGTATGTCTTGATGATTTCTCTTTTTCTCGAACTTTTACTTGATGGGATTATTTGTTTTTAGTGATGGATGATACTTGTTTACTGGATTATACGATGATCAAGACGATCATGTCTGTGGTTGATCATCGTCTTGTATTCAGATTCTTTATCTCTGTTTTGATTGCTTGATTTTGCCTAGAATCCGACCGTTCTTGTTCATGTGATGCTTTTAATGAAAGTTTCCTTTTAAGGACATGTTGGAATATCCTTTCTGGAAGCAATAGTATTCTTCATCTCATAGTTTCCTTTATGGGTTTTATTCATCTCTTACTTACCCATAACTTTTTGTTTTCTTGTTTGACCGAAATTGTTAAATCTTCTTCCATTAATTCAATTATACATATCTCAATTATACATCTGTCATCAATGCGAATTGTTTGGCCTTGAATCATTTGATCAATTTAGTTGTTTCGGTTTGTTATTTTAGTACAATTTCTGAACTTCGTTTATAATGGATGTATCTTTAGATGCCAATTTGATTGTGTTCTGAATTCTGATAATGCTTTTGATGATTTTGTAGTTTTTGGGACTTGGGGGTTTTGTATAAAGCAGTAATTTAAGGTATGCCATTGTTTTCTCACTAAGGGGGTGTTTTGATTAATATTTTCGAAGTGATTATTGCAACTTGAAGAATCATAATCGGATAATCGGTAAGCGTTTCAAAGCAAAGCTACAATAATCGCTTTAAACGAATATCCGAAAACCCCTAGTTCATGAGAATTGAATCGATGAATCTACAAGTTTTTAAAACGAAATTAATCAAGAAAACGATAATGTATTTGATTTTTAACATATGTCTATGTGATTTCTAGCAGTTAAATCTTCTCATCTTGATTAATTTGGGCACTGCAGAATTGAGCAGTGCCCATGGACGCCACAACGAGTGGAACACCAACCATTCAATACCACAACATCACCGACCAACCGATTCCCACCATCGTAACATCTCCCGGTCCATCGTTCAATCGACAAACCCGCCATTGCTTTGGAGATGCAACACCGGGCGAATTCCCATTGTCTGCAAATCCCTCAATCGTCCTCCATGTTCTCACTGGTTGTAACCTAGACCCACAAGATCTAGCAAAATTAGAGGCAAGTTAATCGTTCTTTGATATTTAAAAAACAAAACAAACTTCACCCAGACATTTAGAATTGATGGTGCTGCTGATTTCTCTGTGAAATTTCTTGTTCTTTTGCAGGCGACATGTTCTTTCTTTAGGCAGCCTGCCCATTTCGCTCCTGATCATGACCTCTGTTTATCAGAGCTTGCAGCTCTCGACATGTGCCAAAAAAGAGCAATCTTTAAACCAATGACTTCAGAACAACGCCACCAATTAAAACTTCGATGCGGCGGTTCTTGGAAATTGGTTCTCAGATTCTTATTGGCCGGAGAAACATGCTCCAGAAGAGAAAAATCTCAGGCGATAGCAGGTCCAGGCCATAGCATCGCCGTCACATCCAAAGGCTCTGTTTTCACCTTTGGGTCTAATAACTCCGGCCAACTTGGTCACGGCTCCACTGAAGAGGAGTCGCACCCTCGCATTATCAGGTTCTTTTATTCTTCATTCATCAATCTTCCGACACATACAAAATAAAACCCAAATTGATTCTTAACCAATTTGGGTATTTTTTTTTTTTCAGATCTTTGCAAGGCATTCGTATCATACATGCAGCAGCAGGTGCAGGCCGTACGATGCTGATCAGTGATTCTGGGCAGGTCTACGCCTTTGGAAAGGACTCATTTGGTGAAGCAGAATACGGAGTTCAAGGAAGTAAACAAGTCAACGCCCCTAAATTAGTCGAGTCTTTAAAAGACATATTCGTAGTTCAAGCTGCAATCGGCAATTTCTTTACTGCCGTATTATCACGTGAAGGAAGAGTCTACACTTTCTCATGGGGAAACGAAACCAAACTCGGTCACCAAACTGAACCAACAGACCTCGAACCGCACCCATTATTGGGCCCACTTGAAAACATACCCGTGGTTCAAATCGCAGCCGGATACTGTTACCTTCTTGCTTTAGCCTGTCAACCTACCGGCATGTAAGTTTAATTTCAAGAACTTTTGTTTCATTTGTAAGTTAACTTTTTAACTTTTTGTATTTATTTATGTTTTGTGGGTCCCCTCAACAGGTCTGTATACTCTGTGGGATGTGGGTTAGGAGGGAAGCTAGGACACGGGACAAAAAACGATGAGAAACAACCGAGACTGATTGAACAGTTTCAGACTTTGAACCTGCAACCGATGGTGGTTGCAGCCGGTGCATGGCATGCAGCCGTGGTTGGGACCGATGGTCGGGTGTGCACATGGGGTTGGGGTCGATACGGTTGTTTAGGTCATGGAAATGAAGATTGTGATTCGGTCCCGAAAGTGGTTGAATCTTTGAGCAATGTGAAAGCTGTACATGTTGCTACGGGTGATTACACCACCTTTGTAGTTTCTAGTGATGGCGATGTTTATTCATTTGGATGTGGTGAATCATCGAGTCTTGGACATAATACTGCAAATGCCGATGAACAGGTTCGCGTTCGTTATCTTGTTTTTTATTCTCTTCGACAAGATGACATAGTATGATACGATACAACTGTTGTACTGTATCTCATAAGTCATATCAAATCTACAAGATGACATGATACATCTGTTGTACCGTATCTTACATCGAATTAGTAGGATGACATGATACAACAGTTGTACCGTATCTTGCATCAAGTCAGCAAGATGACATGATGCAACTATTGTACCGTATTTTGTATAAAATCAGCAAGTGCCATGATACGATTGTTTTTTTCAGGGTAATAGGCATGCTAATGTTTTGAGCCCAAAGATGGTGACGTCTTTGAAGCAAATTAATGAAAGGGTGGTGCAAATCAGTTTGACAAATTCGATTTATTGGAATGCACACACCTTTGCACTCACAGAAAGTGGAAAATTGTATGCGTTTGGAGCGGGGGACAAAGGTCAGTTAGGGGTGGAGCTTGTGGCTAACCAGACCGAGAGGCCCACACCGGAGCGGGTCGAACTCGATCTAAGTTAGCATGATTCAATGATGACTACTAATCTCTGAATTCGGTCACTATGATTAGTGACCGAATTATTTGTGTTTTTATTCTCAGTTTGGTGTTTGTGTCCTTCCATGTTTATTTGTGTACATAGAAAACAAAGAAGGATTTGTGAAGAATGTAGGTAGGTGGGGTAGGAAATGCTGTTTAGGTAAATGTTGGGGGCTTGAAGTAAATGTCGTTTAAATGGTTTCTAAAAGGAGTAAATATTAATTGCATTTGTGGATTATGGTTTATTTGATTGAAAGTTATTTGGAAATCAATGGCTTTTTCGGTTGTATTTAAAAAAAAAAAAATTGTGATTTGAAAAATCACTAGGTTGTTTGTTTACCTTTTTATAATCATAGTAAAGTATATTTGGGATCCATCTGCGTAAGTGGATTTATTTGTATTTGGTCCAATACGTACCGACAAATACATTTTATAATAACAATCGCCATTTGTGTAACTATAAAAAAAAATGTGCATCTTGTTTTTTTTAACAAAATGGGTGCACCACGCCGTGAGATCACAAACACAAGTTTCGGATTTTCTGTTTTTTTTGTTAATAAAACCCGGACCGGTGGCGATGAGACTTGAGAGTATTTTAAAAAGACGACAGCAATTTGTTATCTTCCGGTGATGTTTTTTTTAGAGCTGACAAAAATGTACCGTGGAGAACCAACCAACATGTTACCAACCGTACCAATAAAGTCGGTAGCCAACATGTTTGGTAGTCAATATGTTTGACTGGTAGTACCATACCAATTAAGCAATCTTGGTACGATAACGGTACAAAATTTTGAATATCACGGTTGTACCGTACCAACCAATATATATATATATATATATATATATATATATATATATATATATATATATATATATATATATATATATATATATATATATATATATATTCCAATACTCATATTTTTATTTTTTATTAGGAGTAATAACTAACAAGTCACACTCAAAAATTAATTACTAAAACAACTCTTAATACTAATTATTTTTCAAACAATAATAATAGATATTAAAATCAAACTAATTACACAAGTAACCCGCAAGTAAGCGATTATCAGTTAGGGCAAACAATACAAAAAATAAAGTTTTTGGTATATATACCAATACCAATTTGTACCAACCAAACTTGTTGGTAGCCAAATAAGTTGGTACCAAGTATACTTGGTATGATATTGGAAATCAAAATTTTGTACCAATTATAATTGGTACGATACACGGTATACAAGAAAAAACTCCGGTACCGTACCAATTTCACCCTAGTTTTTTAGTTCAATGAGGCATTTGAAACACTTTATAAAGTTGGTTGCCGTATTACGACATCACTCGTAAAATACAAAAATTTCTTCACTTCTATCTGTTTGTACCGCTTATATCCTCTTCTCCAACCTCTTTTGTTTTTGCTAAACAAGTAATATTGTTTCGAAAACTTTGATCTAAATGTGATTCGACTTGTTTCATTTTGTTGGGTGCTTAGATTTGCACCAATTGGGTAATCAAAGATTATGGGCTAAAATTTCAAATATGTAAACGATTTCTGATTTATTGTCATTTTCTGTAAACAATTCATGGTATTTTGTCCTTTTACTTGTTTAAAAAAATAAAGTCGTGACTTTTATCGTTAATGACTCTAGAATATAAGGACTTTGATGAAGATTTTCCAATGTTTAAAATATCAAGAAGTATGTAAATATATTTAGATGTTTTTAAGATCATTTAAAAGGACAAATGTGTGGTCTATATGCTCTAGCATATACTATAAATACATATTGACCCTCACCAATATTTGCATCCAAAAAAGCAAAATGTAGTAGTCTCTAAAACAGTAAAGTCTTAAAGTAGTCTTGTAGTGTGACCTTGTAAATTTTTTGAATGGTCTTAAAAGAGTTATGCTCAACAATCTAGTATTATAGCACGGTTGTTACTTAGGTTTTTAGATATCTTGACACTCTTAAATGCTACATGATTTCAACTTCAACTGATTAATCTTCCATATCAGAAGCAAGTTCTTAAGATTGTTAACAAGTGAGGTTCTTTGTGTATAAGTAGTCTGTAACACTGCAAGTTTGGTGTCAAAACTCACTAGTTCAGTATAGATGAAGTATCGTTAACACGATGGGGGTAATTTACAAGTCGTTAGGAGGAAATGCATAATATCTTGTTTAGAAGGACAAGACCTTTGGGAGATTGTTAGCGGAAGCGAAACTAATGTCTCCAAAAGAGGATGCTAATGGTGTATTGCATATATGAAGAATCAAGACAGACAATGCATATGTTTTCCTTGAAGACTGCAAATCTAGGAAGAGATATTGGAGCACATTCGAGATGACATGATGTCAAAGAAGCACATTTACTAGAGAATGAGTTATCATCAATCTTGCAACATGACATGACGATTGTCCAAAATTTATACAAGGTCAAGTTGATCTGTTAGGGGATTTCCGAACTAGATCCAACATATATCAATAGAAAAGCTTGAAAAAAGATGATCGTCATCCATATGTTGAGAATGCAATATAGAAACTCCATTATTGCTATATAAACATGATATGTTCAACTGTCACTTGTAGAGTTTGAGAATTTGTTAGCCAACCAAGAAGCCATGGCTTAGAAAATAGAAGAAATCATGTTGAAGATTAAAGAGGAAACACTCTACACAAATAAAATCCAAAACAACTTTACGTCACCCATTAAATATGGATGCAAAAATAATGGCAAATGAAGAAGTCATCAAGGAACCACACAACCTTGGATACCTTAGACAAACTACAACAAGAGTTATCAATGGAAAAGGTTCAAATACAATTTCTGCAATTTCACTTAGAAGGGAGGCATGTTCAAGCATTTTTGGTCCAAGAAAATGTCTATTAGAAGTAATGTAATAACATCGAAAAAGTTGATGAATGATGAATGAGGTGATGAGGATGTTGGAATAGTGTCCAAGGTCATAACTAATTGGTAGGACTTTCCATTAACAGCAGGGTCCTTTTTGGATTGCCCTCAGTAGTCCAAATGATATTAGAGTTATTTGGAGAGAAAATAAATAGTTTATTAATTTATTTTGTGATGATAAATTAATTAGAAACTAGTTTGGAATTAATTAGAATTAATTGGAATTAATTAAAAGTGCAGGGACTAAATATTAATTGTTCAATATTTGGACAATGGATAATATTAATTGGGGGAAGATATGGAACGAAATTTGAAGGGTTTATCTTCATAATTTCGTTCACCCTAAGGATATATGTGATAGGTTTTGAATTTAAAGATAATACGAATTAATTGACCAATTATTTTTTATCCAGTTTAAATTCAAATAAGGTTTATCTCTAAACATCCTTGCAAGCTATAAATACCCCCTCCATGGCCCTTATAATTTTCGCCTACTCCTAGAGGTCTCTGAGACTTGGAGTTTTCTCTTTTCCGTTAGCAGAATCTATAATCCCTCTCTAGGATTTTATAGCGAGCTTTTTTAATTAACCAATTAACCTAATAATTTGGACTTATTGGGTGTGAACCATTAAATTTATTCTCTTTTGGGTATTACCTTCCTTAGCATGGATTCGATCCACATCAAGGGTTCTTCAAGCAAAATGGTTTTGCTAAAAGGTTGGTAATTTTGATCCCTCTTGTACTTGTAAATTATCATTAAGTAGCTTCCTTGTAGGTTTTTAGTAATTGTTACTAGCCTTATAATTTTTGTTTGTTTCCGCTGCCATGATTAGTGAATCTAGGGTATTTAAAACCTATCAGAGGAACTATGCATCATAGAAGAAAATGAGTTAGTACTTGTGGCAACTAAATAAGAGCATATAGATTATGAGAACGACTAGATTGGTAATCTAGGATGCTAAAACCATATGACTGGTGATCAAAAGAAAATATGAGACAAGAAGGAGTGCAAAGGAAGTTGTGTGATACATACAACCAACAACACACAATTGCTGATTTCTTAGGTCGACAAAATGATGATCATGTTTGGTAGTAATTTTTGACTTGGTGTAACTACATAATGTCTTTCACATGTCGATCATGAAAATGATCTTGTTCTTAGTGTCACAACTAGCATCATCGGTAAAGTAGGTCTTGCTTGGGCCACAAGATATGAAGGTGGATCACGATTTTAAGATCTCCATAGAGCAAATGATAGAAGGACAAAGAAGAGAGTCGGTATATATATTATCGTAAGAGTCTACATATGTAGACAATACTCAAAAGAATGAGAGAACAGAACTATAACATGAAAGGATGGAACATGTTTGCTAACAAAAGTTAAAGGTGATAATGGAGAAATCTATATTCAAACGCGTACCTCAACCAGAAGTAAAAACTAGTGTTAATGTTGGATGCTATTTTTATAAATTTGATCAACTACCATACAATGAGTCACATTTTAAATTAACGAAACTATAGAGTTTCTTCACTACATAGTGTTAGTCTAGTCAAGAAAATATCAATCAACAAGATGCGATACTTGGTGACATTCATTAAATACTACTCGACATACGTGTGGATTCTCTTCATAAAATAAAAGTTTAACATATCATCAAACTTTCAAAAATTCAATACAACTACTGATTACACCTTCGAAGAATCCAACTCGAATCTATAACAATGTGGGATACAATATCAATATACATGTGCCAACACATCATATAAAATGGTGTAGTAGAGAGAAAGAACAAACATCTTGAGGCATGATATATGCATAGAGTGTCCTTTGAAGCTTCTTAGTTGATTCCATGTGAACTGTTGCCCATGTGATCAAGAAACTTCCAAAACAATGTTAGGTTTCATCTTGTAATTTAAGACACTATAATACATGAAAACTAAGATTAGTTGTAACACCCCTCATATGGACTATTCGAAATAATCATTTGAAATTAAAGTTCCAAAATATTTTATAAAATGATAATCAATAAGAAAACAGTTTGGGAAATAGGTCTCACACGACCAAGTCCTTAACAATAAAAATGCTAAATATCAAGGCATACGAGGGTGTGTAATAAAATAATCAAGAGACCAAGGAAAAGTAACAACCTTACATAAATATGAATCTTAAATACAACAACTTCTAAATATCCATAGATCTCTCTTCATTCTTCAACCAAGTCATCTAATCTAAACACGTGTAAAAATAATAGGTTAGGCTCAAGAAGCCTTATACGAGGGTCAACCTCTTAAGGGTATTGGATAAAGACAACGATCCAAACCCAAAGTTTAACCCTTAAAAGGTTTTCAAAACTCAAATATCAGGGAAAAGTATTTCGAAGTATTTGCATTTCTAAAACATCACCAATTTCAATAATCTCAATTCAAAAATTTATTTAAAAACAACACTTGTATCCTTCTAATACCAAACCCCTAAGTCAACTCTAAAGTCCAAATCTCACAATGATGACTAAATTTGGGCTTATGTATAGGTAGCACACAACACACTATACATTTTCAATGCTAGTTTATATGAAAAGTTTAACCAGGTTCTAGTGATCCATTATACTAGACCACAAGAGGGGTAGCAAATCCACTCATGAACATGAGGGCATTCTATAATACCATCACATAAACTTTAAATGTTCCAAATTAGGTACCTATAAATGTCACATAAAGTCTCAACTTATCCTAAGTAGATGCATATGATAATGTTCAAAGTCAATTAACAAAGTATCAACTTTATCTTAATTTTCAAAAGCTCTTCATAAAAACCATTTTAGGAATTCATATGTATTACATATAATATTCACATAGAATATGCATGTAGTATTTCAAATTGGGAAGAGTTTAATGTTTAAAATATAGTTCAGGACATATGTTTTGGTAACGAACTCACATTAAGTTGTTGCAATATTCCACTTCACTTTATAAGATTTTTAGATGTCTAATTATCACCTAAGGATAATATAAATTAAGGAATTACTAACTATTGACACTCTATTCATCCTAATCAATGTTCTTAATCCTAACATCACATTTTATACTTTGCATATAATCCTTACTATTATAGGAAATTAATGGAAACAACTAAAGTTGACTTAGATCATTAATGAAGAAGTTCATTTTCTTTAAGGATCGTCACTCATTCGAATGGAATTTCTATTGGATTCCAAGTAGTCGAGTGGAATGGTCTCACAACACAAAACATGTAGTTTCAACCCAAATGCTTTCATAATTTGTCTAAATGACTTCTGATATTTATATGTTCTCTTATAATGATCTAGGATGATAATATAACATCTAATTAAAAGTTTTAACACTAATGAATCCTAAAAAGGAATTATATCAAATTATTACAAGCTAGAATTGAAGATATAATAGATTTAAGTTCCAAAACATTGATTAACTTCCACTAAGTTTCATAGTAGCTTCCAAAATTATCTAAGCTTCAAACAATCGTGTAAAAGGTAGCCCGACTATGCTACTATTTTCCAACCATGTACAGAGACGTAGAGGGAATAGTATACAAATGCGAAAAATGCCAAAAACATGTGTCAATACCCAAAACAGCAACAACACCCATGGTGTGCATTACAAGCCCTTGGCCATCTTCACAATGGGGTATTGACATTGTGGGGTCATTCCCAGAAGCCCAAGAAAATTAAACCTATTAGTCGTAGCAGTAGATTACTTCACCAAGTTAATGGAGGCAAAACCACTAGCAACAATCACAGGCCAAAACCTGGTGAAGTTCTTTTGGAAACACATCATTTGTCGTTTCAGGATACTGTGATAAATCATCTCAAACAATGACACACAATTCACAAATAACCCATTCCACGAATGGTGCGAAAACCTCATAATAAAGCAAATATTCACATCAGTGGCACACCCCGAGGCTAACGGACAAACAAGGGTAACATACAGGACTATTGTAAGGGGTAGATGAGCTACATAGTATTTTGTGGGCATATAGAACTACACAAAGAACAGCAACGGAAGAAACCCTGTTTAGTCTAGTCTACGGGTCTGTAGCCATGATACCACCAGAACTACTAATACCATATGACAGAATCACCACATACAACGACCAATACAAGGACATCAACCTACGAATGGACCTTGATTTGCTACACGGAAGAAACGAAATTCTAGCCATCAGGCAGACCCATTATAAATAGCTAACATAAAGTTACTACAATCAGGGGTGAAACTCATGTCCTTCAAAAGCTGGTACTCTGTAAAAAAAAACAAGGCAATTCGACGAGAAAAA
Organism: Cichorium intybus; assembly: GCA_023525715.1. Classification (NCBI taxonomy): domain Eukaryota; kingdom Viridiplantae; phylum Streptophyta; class Magnoliopsida; order Asterales; family Asteraceae; genus Cichorium; species Cichorium intybus. Next base: position 1,760,733 of record CM042011.1, on the reverse strand, counting down.
CAAGGGAAGGTATGCCCAATTTAGGAAGGACTATACAAAGTAGTGGAGGCCAATCGAGACAAAGTTTACATACTCAAAACCTTGCAAAATGATCCACTGCCACTGTCATGGAATGTAAAAAACCTGATGAATTTCCGACTATCCAGAAAACCCACAAACAAAAAATACGTGCAAGATACGAACCCAACAACTGGATACGATCACCGAGCTACGCTCCAAAACATACAGTGGCACACCAACTACCCAGACACCTACAAATGAAAAATATGCGTACGATTTTAAACCCAAAATCGGTTACCATCACGGAGCTACGCTCCAAAACACACAATGGCACGCCAGTCACCCAGACACCCATAAACACAAAAAGTATACAAGATGCGATTAAAAAGGAATACGACAGAGATTACATCTGACATAAATAACTACATTTCATTATTAGAGGAGTAATTATATGCGTGATCTTATCTAATCACATTCAATATCAGCCGTAGATCTTCACAATCGAATGGCTAGAAATGGTTTTTACATTCTACTTATAGTTCTCATTTAAACTTAATATATCTCTCACACACACACACACACACACACTCTCTCTCTCTCTCTCTTTATATATATATATATATATATATATATATATATATATATATATATATATATATATATATATATATATATATATATATTTTGTGTGTGTGTGTATGTGTGTGTGTGTCAGAGAAAGAGAGAGAGATATATTAAGTTTAAATGAGAACTATAAGTAGAATGTAAAAACCATTTCTAGCCATTCGATTAGGAAGATCTACAGCTGATATTGAATATGATTAGATAAGATCACATATATATATATATATATATATATATATATATATATATATATATATATATATATATATATATATATATATATATATATATATATATATATATATATGTTCATATGTGGAGACCAAATATTGTGTGAATGTGTGAGACAATATCAACCAATCAATTTTAAAGGACAATATAGTAAATTAATATAATTATATATATATATATATATATATATATATATATATATATATATATATATATATATATATATATTACTTTTATCTCTTATTTAGGTAATTTAACTAATTTTCCTAAATTATCTCATTCTCCTCCTTATTATACGATCAATCAATCGATACCATCCACCAATTTCCTTTAGTCGACCCTGCTTTCCTTTTGTCGACCTTTCTCTCTTCTCGTTTCTCTCCTAACCAGCACAGCCCCGCCACCACACATACCTAGTCGTCGATCATTATTCCATATAACAATATCCCAATGGCGATTGGAGTTGGAACACAATCGATTTGCGAAGCAAACCCTAATTAGCCGCTTGGAGCTGGAATACAATCGATCAGCGGAGCACCATCAGGTAGTGTGATGACGTTATTTTTCATTCCCGACAAAAGTTTTACCTCACAGTTAAAAACAGCACATCGATATTTATTGTTTCAGTTCTGAACCTCATCTGGAATTGATGACTTCCCTCTTCACCGACGATAGGTCTGGAAATTTCGACTGCCCAAGTCAACCACTGCTTCTCTCCCTTCTAAAGTCGCATATTCGAAATCTTCTAAAGTCGGAGATGATCGGTTAATGAGAAACCTTTTTGTGGGTCAAAGTCTGAAGGCTTGTGCAGTCGTCTTCCTCCTTCCACTGTATAATTCCAGGTAAGAATGCCATCCCCCTCACTCTGCATCTTTCTTGCAAGTTTTCTTTGCCCCCAAATCACCCTATTTTCCTCATCTCATGTAATTCGTCATATCTCTCCTTCACTGCTCCTAAATCTCATTGCCACTGGATTCCATGGCTTCCGTCATTGAAGCTGGATGAACGGTATAATCACTTCTTTTAACCATCAACCATTTTTCTGATTTTTGATTTATGGGTAGTTGTTCTTTTGCCTAATTTGATCTCATTGACGAATGTTTTATTAATTTTTTCCGATGATTACTTCATATGACATTCTGTTATTGTTCGGAGATTTGACTCTATCATTTAATAGAGCATCGAGTTATAGATTTACGAGTAAGAACTTGTGCCATTGCTTAACTGCTAAAATGAGACATTGATTTGGATTGAGACGTTCTAGAGAAAGAAATGTTGGATAATTGATTTCAATTTATTTATTCAAGTTTCCTTGTCTAATGCATTGTGAATTTAATACTCTTATGACGTTCTGGAGCTCCAGTTTGTGTAATTTGTTTTCTCGATGCATAGTTATGTGTACCAACTGAAATTGGTGCAGGAAGATTATACCGTGGCACGACCTTAGAACACACCGGAAACTCCAAACGTCAACGACAAAACAACAAGTTCTTCACAAATTTACAGTTATAAACAACTTGAAAATCCCAGTTAATTTTTTTGAAATATTCTTTTACTTTTCTCTGGGTTTTTGTTCTTTACCAGTTAATTGCAATTTTGATTTTGGCGTCAAGTAACAAACCCCAAATACACGTCCATTTATAGTTATAAACAACTTGAAAAGCCCAAGTAATTTTTTTTCAATATTCATGGAAATCAAAAAGGAAGATCACTCGTCGTTTTGAATATTCATGGAACAACTAATCAACATTATTTTCTACTGCTTCTTGAACTTCAAATTCGATGGTATCAAACTCGTAATCTTCATTCAGGTTTGGTTCCGTGTTTTCAGGTTTGGGAGTCTTTCCTTAAGGAGCGATTAATATTTATTGTTCGTTGGTAGATTATTTAAGAATGAATGTCTGAAACTAGAGCATCCGTCAAAAATGTTTATATTCTTTGAGAATGACAGGCCAACATTGGAGAATTCTTCGAGAATGTATTTTCAACAAAATGTCCAATTTACCCTTATTGATTTTATTTAATTAAAAATAATTAATTTTTATTCAATTAATTACGATCATGTCATCATAATTTTAACCATTCATTCTTTTCATCTAATGGCTGATATTGTCTCACACGATCACACAATATTTGTGTTCCACATTTAATACTATCTCTCTCTCTCTCTCTCTATATATATATATATATATATATATATATATATATATATATATATATATATATATATATATATATATATATATATATATATAGTTTATTTAATATTCAAATAAATCAATGCAGGCTTACTTTGTATTGCTCGACATTCTATGCTCCTCTTTGCAAAGTTTTCGGAGAAATTAAGGTGCCATTCCGATCAAAACCAACTCCATCCATATATATGTGTATACATACATATCTATATGTGTGTAGATGTATCCTATTATGTATACATGTATGTCTTCTGTTTGTTTGGTATGTGATCTCAACCTCTCTCTCTCTCTCTCTCTCTCTCTCTCTCTAGAACACACACTTGTCGTGCATAAACTAGCAAGTTATTCATACAACACGACCATGTAGATAGAGAAAGAGCTGAGGTTTTAAACTCTACACAAAGAAAAAGACTTTCACTGAGAAAACTACGTAGAAAAACACAGTTTTAGTGTGTGCGAGAGAGATCTCTGGAGGTAGAGAAGTTGCAGAGAGGACAGATATGTCCACTCTATCAGGAAGAGTAATACCCAGATGTTTCTTTATCTCTGTTCTCCTCTCTTTATCCTGTCTCGTGTTTCTCTCTCTAAAATCCACCATCTTTCTCAAGACACCCTTCTCCGGCGCCACCGTTCACGGTGGCTCCTCGCTTAAGATCCGACCCGGATACACCTCCTACGAGAACTACATTCTCCACCAACTTCAGAAAACCACCAACCCGAAACTCCGTGAAATATGGACCACCCGAGATTGGGAACGAAAGATTCGGGTGTTCACACAATTCTTTTCGGATCTAAAAAACAAAAACCTGTTATCCAATTCATCTAAAGCTCTCTGTGTCGGAGCTAGGGTCGGGCAGGAGGTGGAGGCATTGCAACGGGTCGGAGTGTCGGACTCTGTAGGATTGGATCTGGTACCATACCCGCCATTTGTTATCCAAGGTGACTTTCATCGTCAGCCGTTCGATGATGGGACCTTTGACTTTGAGTTTTCGAATGTGTTTGACCATGCATTGTACCCGGAAAAGTTTGTAGGGGAGATCCAACGGACTTTGAAGCCTGGTGGGATCTGCGTGCTACACGTGGCGTTATCTAGGCGTTCAGATAAGTACTCAGCTAATGATCTGTATAGCGTTGAACCGTTGATTAAGCTGTTTAATGGGTCGGATCTTCTTTACTCCAGAAAAGTGGACGGGTTCGGGTTGGATACTGAGGTGGTTTTTAGGAAAAAGAAAGCAATCCGACGGTCATCATCTTAGTTCCTTATGACATTTTTTATTTTTTATCAACAAATGTTACTTTGTAAACGTTAGAAGGTATACAAATATCCACGGATAGAATTATAGATTGCAAAATGGGTGGTTTTGTTGAGTTGAGTAGCAAGTTAGAAAATTATTTAAGGTTAACACACAAAAATTTAGAACGGATGGATTCTTTTGACCCGATAACACTTTTCTACTGTGTTAAGTGTGAATACCAAAGTTATTTATTAAGAAAATGATACAACTTTTACTAAAGCAATTTAGTAGTTAATCAACACTTGAGCATAATATGTACAAAAAAAAAAAGGGGGAACTAGAGATAAGAAGACGGTACAAAAAGAAGAAATAAAGGAGAGGCCGTCGTTCCGTTGCTCCTCCTTCAACCTCAGACATCGTAAGGTATAAGAAATTATGTTCTCTCATATTTTTTGTGTATATCACTATATTGTGTGTTAACTAACTTGTATTTATAATTGTGATCGGCAATTCATCTAAGGAAGGTTCACCAAAGTCACTTAAACTTAACAATTTTTTTTTCTAATTTGGTCTAACATTTTTTTGTTAAAAATGTTTTTTTGTTAGAAGTTAAATACAGTATTTTGCGGCACTTTTTCCCTTTTTAATATATATATATATATATATATATATATATATATATATATATATATATATATATATATATATATATATATATATACATATATATATATATATATATATATATATATATATCTATACTATACTATAAACCATATATAAATTACAACCCCTTTATGCACAATTGTCTTAATTTTTAAGATAGTACCACCACCTAATGCAAATTTTGATTAAACCCGCGTTCAGGAAAAACAGTACACGGATTGAGGATTCAACATGATTGACGGATTCAACGTGACCGACCAAGAACTGAAACTTTTAAACCCCCGCCTATGAGATTTAAAACTTGAAAAGCATCCTTTTACCGTGATTTGAGGTCGAAGGCTGTCATCTTTATTCACTAATACGCAAGAAGATAAATTCTCTCTCTGTATTCTCTCCCCCATCAAACCCTAATTTCCCCCGTCTTCGCATCTTTCACCTCTAGAAGTGCTCGAGTGTTTGAAGGGGTGAGGGTTTTTTCTCCATTGGCTTATCGGCTACCTCGCCACCGATCGTTGCCCTTAATTAGTCGCCATCGACAGCCACCACGATCGCAAGCGCCTTCCACAACAACCATGATTGTACTCTCGGCTACTAGATCTAAAAGACTTACATCTACGGTATAAATTTACTGGCCTCAAAGTTTGACTTTTTCCACCTTAGATATTGATTCCATGCTTGATAAGTTTTTACAGGGAGAGAGAGAATAATCAAAGTCATATACCCACCGGTATGAAGTAATTGACCTGATGGACGAGATACTAGCAGGATCTGTTCTAGGATTTTTACCAACGTTGATGTCTTTACTCTTATCTCTCAATTCATGGTAGCAAAAATCGATATTCTGATCTTTCTTTCACTCTATCTTTTTTCAGGTACCGCAACTCGCTTCTTCGCCAACCACAATCAGATCCATTGTTTCTAATGATCTGGTATTTCTCTTTACATATTTAACAATGTATTTTTCTGTTTCAGTTTAATTTTTGTTCTAAGATTCAGTTCTTTAAAACCATTTGTATTGAACATACTTGATCTTCTTTGGGGTCATCGTTGCTGTGTTGCATATGGTAGATGATGCAGGGTCAATTTTGTTGAATATCGGGTTAGATATAATTTGATGAGCATATTCCGTGGTTTTAGAAAAATGGGAGCACAGTGGTCATTTTGCTCAATTGAATAAGGTAAAATGCTTAATCTGAAAATCTTATTTTGATTAATTCTATTTTTTTCTGAAATTTTTGTGACCTGATTTTGGTTCTTGTCTTTACAGCAAAGAACAAATTCAAGATTTTATAGATTGCATTTATAATATCCAAGAGGTGCAACTTGCTAATTTGTTTATTCACGTCAATTGTGGATGTGCAGGGGACTTATGATGTTTGGATTCCGCAAGATCATCCTATTGATCATTCCAATCGGCTATGCGTTGAAGATGAAGGTTATTTATATCCCTTGCTTGGAAGACAACTATTCTTACCTGTATGAATCTCAATTTTGATCGTTTAGTTAGCCTTTTTTTATTTGTGTTGTAGGGTGATTGATGAAAACACCAAACAAGGAGCTGTAGTGGATCCAGTTGAGTCTGAGAAGGTTATTGAAGTTGCTAAAGAGTAAAGAAAACGGTGTTGAACTTAAGCTTTCCTTACCACTCACCACCACTGGTTAGTTCACCTTTCATCGATAACGCTATAGATAATTTTCCCTTTATAATTTTCGGGCAATTATGTCATTTATGGTGTCTGAATGACTGAATCAGATGTTGTGGATTCCATTGAACGTGAGTTTAACCGGAATCGTCTGATTACTTAAATGTCTGCTATTGTTTTAGAAGAAGTAAGTTTCTAGAACTTTCCCTAAATTTGCTCCTTCCCGTGAGTTTTTCCTACTTACTGCTTTTTTATACCACTAGCACCCTGGAACAACAATTGTCACAGACAGTGTTACTTCAGACGGGATTACTACATTCATTCAGAAGAAGCTAGGTAAAAAAATAGCCTTTATCAGTGATTTCCTACTATTTGATCTGCATGGATTAAATCAATTTTTCTTTTTTATTTGTTCTAATTTGTCACAGGAGGGAAGCACCATCAGTTCAAAAGAGGGAATAAAAATGTCATTGTTGAAGGCATTCGTTTGGTGAGACATAATACAAAATGATGTTTTTTTGTGTGATTCTGCTAATTACATTTTTAGACACAATAATGATCTTTAATCACAGAACTCTGTTTAGTGAATACAACATTTGGCTATTGAGACAAGTGGCCATGGAGCACTCAAGGAGAATCATTGGCTTGATGATGGTGCATATCTCATGGTACGCATTCACTACTATATATTTGGAAACTGTCGTGTGTGTGGTTGTGTATGTGCATGGAAATAAATGGAAACGGAAGTGATTATAGCATCGTACTTTCGGCATTTTTTCAATTTTGGTACTCTTTTTAGTTGCTATTATAGCATGTTACTAATCTAAACCGAGTGCATCCCAAATTTCATTTACTTTTGAGTTTTTTCCAGTTTTGGTCCCATCCAGTTTTGATAGATCTATATGTGTATCTATAAATCTGTGTGTATATATGTTTATATATTTATAACTGGCTTCTATTCTTTTGCATGTTCTTTTGGATGACCACGATATATATTGTCAGATGTGCACTCACTTTTGTATTTTTTTCGTTTCAAGACAAGAACTATGGAAACAGCAATCCACTTTTGTGTAAATGGGACCAAAAATGTAAAGAAATTGTCACTACCACCTCCTTATTTGTCGGATATTAACTTCTTTGCTCAGGGACCAAAAATGTAAAAAAATTCTATCATTTTCTTTTGTGACACTTGATTGGACTGGACGAGCTTCCTCGGCCTTTTTTCAAATGTTAAGACGAGGAGGGCATTTGTGTCTTCTTGTCGCATTGCAGCACCTTTGGACACCTGAGTCAAGACCCATGGTTGACCTTGGAGACACATCATCGGACGTGGGCGGTTAGGACGAGCTCCATGACCCTGGTAACCACTTTCAGCCACACAACCTGAACCGGAATCAGACCTTGTGTGCAGCAGTTAAGAAGATTTACACACAAATTTGTTGACCATATAAGCAGCAAAGAAAGTACTACCGTGTTAAACATCTAATTCTGATTAGGATTCCAATTTGAATTCCGATTCCGTTTCCAATTCTAATTGCCTTCATAAAGCATGTACCGTAGTTTATCAGTTATTTTCTACTCTCATACATCATTGTACTTTGATTTGTAGCATTCTGTTTTCCATAGGATCATATAAACTCTGTTCATCAGGTGCACGGTAATGTTTACACCAATTTTGGACTATAAGTATCATGAGTTTGAAGGTGTTTCTTTGGTTGATGGGAATAATAAAGTCCCTAGGGGACAAGTCTGGTATGCCATAAGTCAAATATATATTCATCTTCCTCATTTAATTTATAATTAACTAGCACTGGAATCTATTTGATTAATCAAATGTCTTTTTGAATCTTTTGAGTCCATTGCTGAATTTTATATGTTTATTTTACTATGAATCTCCCTAAATATCAAATACGGCGTATCAATAAACCACAGGGCTGACCGCTATATACCTTTGTACTCTCTTTGAATTCTCATTACATTTGAGTAATTGAGTAAGATTTTGTAGAAATCAAGGATGTCATCTTGTATGTAATTATTTTAGTAATCTATTTGTCATCTATTTGTCGAATGTAGTTAATAATTATTATCGTTGAGTATCCTTTGAAAAAGTAATCTACAAACGATATTTAATTATCTAATTTTCTTATGAATTTACAACTTTTACAATTTAAAAAAAACATTTGGATACATCATACAACACAACAATATATAAGTTCTAATTTGAGGATCATGTAATAACAAAAACAGTTGACGTTATAATATTATTTATATTAAACACAATGTTTTTTGGTTTTTTATTTAATAGAATAGTATTTGATTGGTCATTTTCAAATAGAAGTAATAAAATATTTCAAATATATATTAGGTAAATTATTTATAATGAGCAAGTGCAACGCATTTTTATTTTTCTAAGTAAAAAACGATTAGTTTTTAATTCTTTTACCCAAATTGTCAACAAACATATATTTTTAACAAATGTATGGTGATATTATTTTATTCTTATCTTTTCAAAAGATTCAGTTTTATTTTCATTTAGCAATTTTCATATTTCAACATGATATTACGTCTCTAAGTACAATATCGTAAAAATAAAATAATTTGTTTCGAAATGCACTATTTCCAAATGCATTTTGTATTACATTGTAATATGACATGTTTACTCAACAAATTATCGGCACTTCGTCGATAAAAACCTAATCGTCGAAAGAAAACAATCCGTCAAAAAAAAAAAACTATGTATCAAGGTTATCATATTAACAACAAAGACGAAGCGATATCGTTATACAAAGCAACCAATACTGGAATACAAAGCCAATTTCAAAAATAATGAGCTTTATTTTGTCGCTTTGTATGTCTCTAATAAAGATTTATGTCCCGCCGCATTGTGCGGGTACACAAAAACTGATTTTTTTATTTAAAAAAATCATTTCAGTAATATACCAATTAATCTGAAAAGTTCAGTCACATCAAAATGGGTTTGGTCCTCCCATGCGCATTAATTTCTGATGGGAGATGCAACTCTTGAACCTACTTTGAATATGGTGTGATTGAAAATTTCTGATGTTTGAACCTACTTTGAAAACCCCATTATGAAATGATGACTTGAACCTACTCTGAAAACACTTTAAAATACAAAAACTGAAAATATGAAATGATGACTGTTAAAATTCTTCAACGGTGGTATATATGAATTGAAACTTTAGTAGTCTCACAGTCTACCCCACAAGAACAAGAAGAAAGTTTGTAGACATAGCAATGTGGGTTGGTACCTTTCTCGAAAAAAAAGGACAGGAATCCATATTTTTTAATGGCACAATATTAACATGAAGAAAGTGAGAAACTAAAACACTTTGTTAAAAGTTAGAATTAAATGGGTTACTTTTTAAAAACGTTTTCTTTTGTTTCCAAATTTATAAATAACAACAAATAAATAAAAATTGAATTTAACATATATATATATATATATATATATATATATATATATATATATATATATATATATATAAGTGAATATATTGTTGTTATATATATAAACTTGCTTATTAAACCCATGATACGACATGTGTTATGTGTATAACATCTATTTCCTTATATTATTGATGGTTTCTATGGACCTAACTCAACTGAAATCATGTGTAAAAGTTTATTTCATAGATCTAGACTTGATATTAGAACTACAACCATTATAGAGGAGTTTTTATACAGACCTAATATGTCAAAACACCATGCTAAGTCAAGGGGAAAAGAGGCTAAAAATGATCAATGAATCTGATTGCATAAAATTCTCAAGGTTAACTCACTGTGGTTCCAAATTTTATTTTACTCATTTATGACAATATCAATTCTTGAACAGGATCGAAAAAAACTGAACCGAAACCAGAAAAATAAAATAGAATCGAAACCGAATTGCTTAATCGTTTTTGAGACGGTTCCGGTTTACAACATAACAGATACGTTTCGCCGCTAGAAACAAAAATGTACGTATATTTGCATACCGAAAATTATTCGTCGTAATGAAACTAATGTTCGCCACCGATAGTAATTAATCGCCAAAAAGAAACTATTCTCTGCCGCCGCATTGCGCAGGTACGCAGCTAGTATATATATATATATATATATATAGGAGGGTTCCATTGAGAATGCGAAAGAGGTTGAGAATGCGAGAATGAATCTGGACCGTTAGATGCGCCAGCGCTGACGCGCCGCTCTACGACGACGAGATGGGTTTAATTTTTCGTATATGATTTATTCATATATGAATGTGTGTATTCATATATGAATGCGAGAATGAATCTGGGTCACTAGATGCGTCAGCGCTGACGCGCCGTTTTACGACGACGAGATGGGTTTAATTTTTCGTATATGATTTATTCATATATGAATGTGTATATTCATATATGATTATTCATATATCATATATGAATAATCATATATGATTATTCATATTCATATATGAATAAACATATATGAATAATCATTTTTGAAATATGGTTGTGGTGGTCGGAATGGTGGTAGATGGTGGCGACGATGATGGTGATGGTGATAGAGGGTGGCGATGACGGTGGGGATGGTGGCGGCGGTGTTAGTGGGGTGGTGGTGTTGGTGGAGATGGGTGGTGACGAAGGTGGTGGTGGTGGCGGCGGCGGCGGTGATGGAGGTGGTGGTGGTGGTGGTAGCGGTAGTGGAGGTGGTAGTAAAGGTGGTAGCGGCGGTGGTGGTCGAGATTGTGATAGAGGTGGTAGAGTTGGTATTAGCGGTGGTGGCAGTGGTGGTGGCGGTGGCGGCGGCGGTGGCGGAGGTGGTGGTGGCAGCGGTAGTGGTGGCGGCGGCAACAGTGGTGGTGGTGACGCAGATGGTGCAGGTGGTAGTGGTGGTGAAAAATCATATGTGCAAAGCACTAGGGCGGCAATATAAATAAAATATGTGGCCCATATTCATTCTCACGATCTCAACCTTATTTTCATTCTCAATGGAACCTACTTCTATATATATATATATATATATATATATATATATATATATATATATATATATATATATATATATATATATATATATATATATATATATATATATATATATATATATATATATATATATATATATATATATATATATATATATATATATATATATATATATATATATATATATATATATATATATATATATATATATATATATATATATATATATATATATAGAGGGAGGATCAATCGAGGCCAATAAAAAGGTTGAGGTCACGAGGCCAGTTCTCGACCAATCAAATTATAAGGGCATATCAGTAATTATGTATTTCAATTAAATTATATCAAAATTATAGTTTCCTAAAATCTAGGATTCTTATTCCTAAAATCTAGGATTCTGATTGTTAGTTACCAAAAAAACTAATAAATTGATTTTTATTTTTTTGATAATATTAGACTATATAACGTCAATTTTTTTACTTATTTTTTATTTTATTAATAGATAGTAATTATCATTTTCGGTCAAAATATATTTTTCATTGTATAATTTGATTTATAAGATTTCAATTATTAATGATTATAAAACACAATATAGTTTATATTTATATTGAATTAGTTTTTAATATATTTGTAGACGTGAAAAACTTCGAATACAATTGTAATCATTTAATGAATATAGTTGTAAATATCAAATGAACAGAACGCAATGCAAAGATAAAGAATGCAAGTATTTGTAGAATAAAATACAGTTTTAATCGTAAATGATTAAAACACAATATAGAGAAAAAACACAATCCAGTTTTAATCATCGATTATTACATCACAATGTAGCCGAAAAATACAATGCATTTTTAATCGTAAATAAATAGTGGGCACACGTGATCATTGTTATTCTTTGATTCACACCTGCAAAATCGAGTTCAATGATGTTAAAAAAAATAATTTACAGTCTATATTAAAGTTGCACAAAAGTTATAATCGGTTTTCTAATCATCTATGCAATCTTAATTATAATCATAAATGATTATAACCATATTAAATTTGTTGAAATTTATCATCAGAAATGATGATTAAAAATGATAATAAAAAGTTATAATCATCAATGATTAACAGTGCTCATCATCAATGATTAATATTAGATGCTTAATAAAACAAACATACATATATAGTATTAATCAACAATGATTAACACTACAAATTTACTTATTCTTGCTTAACATTGTATGCATAGTTATGATTTATACGTTTTAATCATTAATGATTACTATGGTGTTTACATTTGTTTTAAAACAATGAACTATGTATTTATAAGAATGAACCTATGGTAAACTTATAGTTATAAGCTATTATAGTTCTAATCATCAATGAAGAACACATTTAATCATCAATGAATATAATCAACAATATACAACTATCCCTATAATCACAACTGAATACATATGTCTAATCATAAATGAATATACACGTCTATTTATTAATGATTAAATCTATAATCATATAAATTTGTGATCCTCAATGATTTTTTAGTTGTTCTATTTATTAATGATTAATGATTAAAGTTATAATTATTAAACGTAACTAATAATAAGTTGAAAATACATGTCATATGGATAACAAAATTTTCAAATATGCTTTCATACTTCAACCAAAGTCCATCCCACCGTCTTTTATTAATAAAATCATTGCTAGTCGGCAAAATTAAGCTTTTATATATATCCATGTACTCTACACACTATTTAAACAAGGATAAATATAAAAGTGTACCTTATTAATAATAAACAACCTTCATACTTTCTTTTCATGTAGGTACCCCTAATTATCCACAGCTTTTCTTTAACTAAATGCACACAGAAGACACGTATATACAATAACTTTTGTTGCCTCCCATGCTTTTGCTACTTGTTGCTTTCTTGATCTATTAAAAATATATTTGCAGGCTTTCACACAAATGCAAACCTTTCACCATATTTTTAAAAGTAAAACTATATGCGTATATAAAAGTTTATGGTGAGATCAAGGAAACAAACCTTCGTAACCCTAGCTTTCGAGAACCAGAAAGAAGAGAATATCTGCCCTACTTCATTTGACTTCCTCGGTAAAAAATTTGCAACAAATTTGTTATTGATCCCTCCCCACCAATCTGTATCTAATTAGTGTTACATGATGAACAAGAAAATTTAGGTTTGTTCTCAATCCCTTCAATTCTAATCTTGGACAATACGGCTTATGATATTTTCAAATCCAATGAGCACGTTTGAATCAGAAAGAAAAGAAAAGAAAAAAATCGACATGCCCATTACAAGGAAAAGATGAGCAGCTACAGGAAGACAAGAATACCTGCGGATCTTGATCGGAAGGGCGACGGTTCTTCCTTTAGATCGAACCAGCAGAAACTTTGTTGATCTCTATTTCTCTCCGTCTCGTTGTCCATTCATCTGTCTTGCTCTCTATTTCTCCTTTTTCCAACCCGTTGCACACCAGAAGAGGAGATGATCACGGTGATGATCGAGGGTTAATTTTCGGTAACAGTGATGATCGATGGGATGAATACGGCTGGTGATGAGGGGATTCGTAAACCCTATTGAGAGAGAGATAAATAGGAGAGAGAATGAGAGATTATAGGAATTGATAAAATTAGAAAAATGTTTAATTACTCTATTACCCTTATGCAATATTTAATTTAAATAAAATTAATTTAAAAGTATTTATAATTAATTTAATACCCTTTAATAATAGCCCTAGATCTAAAATAATAGATGGTCCAGATCTGGTCTCAAGTTCTCAACCTTTTTTTTGGCCTTAAATGATCCTTGTTCTATATATATATATATATATATATATATATATATATATATATATATATATATATATATATATATATATATATATCTATACTATACTATAAACCATATATAAATTACAACCCCTTTATGCACAATTGTCTTAATTTTTAAGATAGTACCACCACCTAATGCAAATTTTGATTAAACCCGCGTTCAGGAAAAACAGTACACGGATTGAGGATTCAACATGATTGACGGATTCAACGTGACCGACCAAGAACTGAAACTTTTAAACCCCCGCCTATGAGATTTAAAACTTGAAAAGCATCCTTTTACCGTGATTTGAGGTCGAAGGCTGTCATCTTTATTCACTAATACGCAAGAAGATAAATTCTCTCTCTGTATTCTCTCCCCCATCAAACCCTAATTTCCCCCGTCTTCGCATCTTTCACCTCTAGAAGTGCTCGAGTGTTTGAAGGGGTGAGGGTTTTTTCTCCATTGGCTTATCGGCTACCTCGCCACCGATCGTTGCCCTTAATTAGTCGCCATCGACAGCCACCACGATCGCAAGCGCCTTCCACAACAACCATGATTGTACTCTCGGCTACTAGATCTAAAAGACTTACATCTACGGTATAAATTTACTGGCCTCAAAGTTTGACTTTTTCCACCTTAGATATTGATTCCATGCTTGATAAGTTTTTACAGGGAGAGAGAGAATAATCAAAGTCATATACCCACCGGTATGAAGTAATTGACCTGATGGACGAGATACTAGCAGGATCTGTTCTAGGATTTTTACCAACGTTGATGTCTTTACTCTTATCTCTCAATTCATGGTAGCAAAAATCGATATTCTGATCTTTCTTTCACTCTATCTTTTTTCAGGTACCGCAACTCGCTTCTTCGCCAACCACAATCAGATCCATTGTTTCTAATGATCTGGTATTTCTCTTTACATATTTAACAATGTATTTTTCTGTTTCAGTTTAATTTTTGTTCTAAGATTCAGTTCTTTAAAACCATTTGTATTGAACATACTTGATCTTCTTTGGGGTCATCGTTGCTGTGTTGCATATGGTAGATGATGCAGGGTCAATTTTGTTGAATATCGGGTTAGATATAATTTGATGAGCATATTCCGTGGTTTTAGAAAAATGGGAGCACAGTGGTCATTTTGCTCAATTGAATAAGGTAAAATGCTTAATCTGAAAATCTTATTTTGATTAATTCTATTTTTTTCTGAAATTTTTGTGACCTGATTTTGGTTCTTGTCTTTACAGCAAAGAACAAATTCAAGATTTTATAGATTGCATTTATAATATCCAAGAGGTGCAACTTGCTAATTTGTTTATTCACGTCAATTGTGGATGTGCAGGGGACTTATGATGTTTGGATTCCGCAAGATCATCCTATTGATCATTCCAATCGGCTATGCGTTGAAGATGAAGGTTATTTATATCCCTTGCTTGGAAGACAACTATTCTTACCTGTATGAATCTCAATTTTGATCGTTTAGTTAGCCTTTTTTTATTTGTGTTGTAGGGTGATTGATGAAAACACCAAACAAGGAGCTGTAGTGGATCCAGTTGAGCCTGAGAAGGTTATTGAAGTTGCTAAAGAGTAAAGAAAACGGTGTTGAACTTAAGCTTTCCTTACCACTCACCACCACTGGTTAGTTCACCTTTCATCGATAACGCTATAGATAATTTTCCCTTTATAATTTTCGGGCAATTATGTCATTTATGGTGTCTGAATGACTGAATCATATGTTGTGGATTCCATTGAACGTGAGTTTAACCGGAATCGTCTGATTACTTAAATGTCTGCTATTGTTTTAGAAGAAGTAAGTTTCTAGAACTTTCCCTAAATTTGCTCCTTCCCGTGAGTTTTTCCTACTTACTGCTTTTTTATACCACTAGCACCCTGGAACAACAATTGTCACAGACAGTGTTACTTCAGACGGGATTACTACATTCATTCAGAAGAAGCTAGGTAAAAAAATAGCCTTTATCAGTGATTTCCTACTATTTGATCTGCATGGATTAAATCAATTTTTCTTTTTTATTTGTTCTAATTTGTCACAGGAGGGAAGCACCATCAGTTCAAAAGAGGGAATAAAAATGTCATTGTTGAAGGCATTCGTTTGGTGAGACATAATACAAAATGATGTTTTTTTGTGTGATTCTGCTAATTACATTTTTAGACACAATAATGATCTTTAATCACAGAACTCTCTTTAGTGAATACAACATTTGGCTATTGAGACAAGTGGCCATGGAGCACTCAAGGAGAATCATTGGCTTGATGATGGTGCATATCTCATGGTACGCATTCACTACTATATATTTGGAAACTGTCGTGTGTGTGGTTGTGTATGTGCATGGAAATAAATGGAAACGGAAGTGATTATAGCATCGTACTTTCGGCATTTTTTCAATTTTGGTACTCTTTTTAGTTGCTATTATAGCATGTTACTAATCTAAACCGAGTGCATCCCAAATTTCATTTACTTTTGAGTTTTTTCCAGTTTTGGTCCCATCCAGTTTTGATAGATCTATATGTGTATCTATAAATCTGTGTGTATATATGTTTATATATTTATAACTGGCTTCTATTCTTTTGCATGTTCTTTTGGATGACCACGATATATATTGTCAGATGTGCACTCACTTTTGTATTTTTTTCGTTTCAAGACAAGAACTATGGAAACAGCAATCCACTTTTGTGTAAATGGGACCAAAAATGTAAAGAAATTGTCACTACCACCTCCTTATTTGTCGGATATTAACTTCTTTGCTCAGGGACCAAAAATGTAAAAAAATTCTATCATTTTCTTTTGTGACACTTGATTGGACTGGACGAGCTTCCTCGGCCTTTTTTCAAATGTTAAGACGAGGAGGGCATTTGTGTCTTCTTGTCGCATTGCAGCACCTTTGGACACCTGAGTCAAGACCCATGGTTGACCTTGGAGACACATCATCGGACGTGGGCGGTTAGGACGAGCTCCATGACCCTGGTAACCACTTTCAGCCACACAACCTGAACCGGAATCAGACCTTGTGTGCAGCAGTTAAGAAGATTTACACACAAATTTGTTGACCATATAAGCAGCAAAGAAAGTACTACCGTGTTAAACATCTAATTCTGATTAGGATTCCAATTTGAATTCCGATTCCGTTTCCAATTCTAATTGCCTTCATAAAGCATGTACCGTAGTTTATCAGTTATTTTCTACTCTCATACATCATTGTACTTTGATTTGTAGCATTCTGTTTTCCATAGGATCATATAAACTCTGTTCATCAGGTGCACGGTAATGTTTACACCAATTTTGGACTATAAGTATCATGAGTTTGAAGGTGTTTCTTTGGTTGATGGGAATAATAAAGTCCCTAGGGGACAAGTCTGGTATGCCATAAGTCAAATATATATTCATCTTCCTCATTTAATTTATAATTAACTAGCACTGGAATCTATTTGATTAATCAAATGTCTTTTTGAATCTTTTGAGTCCATTGCTGAATTTTATATGTTTATTTTACTATGAATCTCCCTAAATATCAAATACGGCGTATCAATAAACCACAGGGCTGACCGCTATATACCTTTGTACTCTCTTTGAATTCTCATTACATTTGAGTAATTGAGTAAGATTTTGTAGAAATCAAGGATGTCATCTTGTATGTAATTATTTTAGTAATCTATTTGTCATCTATTTGTCGAATGTAGTTAATAATTATTATCGTTGAGTATCCTTTGAAAAAGTAATCTACAAACGATATTTAATTATCTAATTTTCTTATGAATTTACAACTTTTACAATTTAAAAAAAACATTTGGATACATCATACAACACAACAATATATAAGTTCTAATTTGAGGATCATGTAATAACAAAAACAGTTGACGTTATAATATTATTTATATTAAACACAATGTTTTTTGGTTTTTTATTTAATAGAATAGTATTTGATTGGTCATTTTCAAATAGAAGTAATAAAATATTTCAAATATATATTAGGTAAATTATTTATAATGAGCAAGTGCAACGCATTTTTATTTTTCTAAGTAAAAAACGATTAGTTTTTAATTCTTTTACCCAAATTGTCAACAAACATATATTTTTAACAAATGTATGGTGATATTATTTTATTCTTATCTTTTCAAAAGATTCAGTTTTATTTTCATTTAGCAATTTTCATATTTCAACATGATATTACGTCTCTAAGTACAATATCGTAAAAATAAAATAATTTGTTTCGAAATGCACTATTTCCAAATGCATTTTGTATTACATTGTAATATGACATGTTTACTCAACAAATTATCGGCACTTCGTCGATAAAAACCTAATCGTCGAAAGAAAACAATCCGTCAAAAAAAAAAAACTATGTATCAAGGTTATCATATTAACAACAAAGACGAAGCGATATCGTTATACAAAGCAACCAATACTGGAATACAAAGCCAATTTCAAAAATAATGAGCTTTATTTTGTCGCTTTGTATGTCTCTAATAAAGATTTATGTCCCGCCGCATTGTGCGGGTACACAAAAACTGATTTTTTTATTTAAAAAAAATCATTTCAGTAATATACCAATTAATCTGAAAAGTTCAGTCACATCAAAATGGGTTTGGTCCTCCCATGCGCATTAATTTCTGATGGGAGATGCAACTCTTGAACCTACTTTGAATATGGTGTGATTGAAAATTTCTGATGTTTGAACCTACTTTGAAAACCCCATTATGAAATGATGACTTGAACCTACTCTGAAAACACTTTAAAATACAAAAACTGAAAATATGAAATGATGACTGTTAAAATTCTTCAACGGTGGTATATATGAATTGAAACTTTAGTAGTCTCACAGTCTACCCCACAAGAACAAGAAGAAAGTTTGTAGACATAGCAATGTGGGTTGGTACCTTTCTCGAAAAAAAAGGACAGGAATCCATATTTTTTAATGGCACAATATTAACATGAAGAAAGTGAGAAACTAAAACACTTTGTTAAAAGTTAGAATTAAATGGGTTACTTTTTAAAAACGTTTTCTTTTGTTTCCAAATTTATAAATAACAACAAATAAATAAAAATTGAATTTAACATATATATATATATATATATATATATATATATATATATATATATATATATATATATATATATATATATATATATATATATATATATATATAAGTGAATATATTGTTGTTATATATATAAACTTGCTTATTAAACTCATGATACGACATGTGTTATGTGTATAACATCTATTTCCTTATATTATTGATGGTTTCTATGGACCTAACTCAACTGAAATCATGTGTAAAAGTTTATTTCATAGATCTAGACTTGATATTAGAACTACAACCATTATAGAGGAGTTTTTATACAGACCTAATATGTCAAAACACCATGCTAAGTCAAGGGGAAAAGAGGCTAAAAATGATCAATGAATCTGATTGCATAAAATTCTCAAGGTTAACTCACTGTGGTTCCAAATTTTATTTTACTCATTTATGACAATATCAATTCTTGAACAGGATCGAAAAAAACTGAACCGAAACCAGAAAAATAAAATAGAATCGAAACCGAATTGCTTAATCGTTTTTGAGACGGTTCCGGTTTACAACATAACAGATACGTTTCGCCGCTAGAAACAAAAATGTACGTATATTTGCATACCGAAAATTATTCGTCGTAATGAAACTAATGTTCGCCACCGATAGTAATTAATCGCCAAAAAGAAACTATTCTCTGCCGCCGCATTGCGCGGGTACGCAGCTAGTATATATATATATATATATATATATATATATATATATATATATATATATATATATATATATATATATATATATATATATATATATATATATATATCAGGATCGAGTGAGGACTCCAATTTCGGTGAGGACTGTGAGGACAAATCTGGACCTCTAAACTTGAAAAATGAGTGACTAAGATTTATTGTGAAAAAATCGACACATTTTAAAAGCTTGGGGGGCTAGTTGTCTAAAAATTAAAACTAGTGGATAGGTAATACAAATTCAGAAGGGTAATATAATAATCTGATCGAGTACCCCTCCCCATTGCGACACTTGTCACAATATCGTTTGATGTGTTTTTTTTATTCCACCAACTTAGTTTTTGGGCCATAACTTTTTTTTTCTTCGTAAAAAAAAATTCTGAAAAAACTAAAGTTCTTAAAATTAAATTCTCTACAAAACAAGCACCATTATGAAAATTTGAAAAAAAAATATTTTTTATTTTTAATTTTTATAAAAAAATCAAAAAATAAAAAAATTTCTCCAAAAATTATGAAAATTTAAGGATCATTATAGACATTATATTACTAAGTTTGCAAAAAGAATTTTTTGAAAAAAATGATTTTATGTATTCAGTTTTATATTTTTAAGTAAAAAAACTCATCAAAATAGCAAAAAAAACATACATGATCCAAAAATATTAAGAACCAAAATATGTTTAATGATTCAAACTGTTATAAACAAATTATTTTATGAATCAAAACTTAACAAATAACAAAAAAATATATACATGATCTAAAAATATGAAAACCAAAATATGTTTTATGATCCAAAACTTATGATCTAAGATTCAAAATTAGTTATGATCCAAAACGAGTTTTAAACGACAAACGTATAAAATAAATAAATAAAACTGGAAAAAAACAAAAAAAAACTGAAAAATAATATTTAAAAAAAACTAAAAAACCGAAAAAAAAATATAAAAACCCGGCTAATTATGTTGTATGGACGTGAGTAACATGTGATTATATCCTCGAGTCCGTATTACGTTCCATGGACGAGCGCCGTATGAGATTACGTCAAATCCCATAATTACCCTTGACGTTATTGCCCTTAAGGAAATGAGTGGACGAGAATTGTCCTCGCAGTCGTCACCAAAATTGAAGTCCTCACCGGATCCGGACCCTATATATATATATATATATATATATATATATATATATATATATATATATATATATATATATATATATATATATATATATATATATATATATATATATATATATATATATATATATATATACTAGTTGTAAAACCCGTGTATTACACGGGATGATACAAAAAAATTATTAATTAAGAATATATAAACATTAATAATTTTAAGAAATTTTTTCATGTATCGTGACATCTTGCTTTTGATTTTTACTATTACGACTTTGTATTTTGATAAATATAATTGATTATGAGAATGTCACCGGTACTAAAACCAAATTCACTATTATGATTAGAATCGTTCTTCAAAATATTATGATGTCAATTGTCTCTCTATTGTCTCCCAAATCATTCTACACATTAAAAAATAATATGATATTAAAAAACAATTAATTTTGAAATTAAATGATAACAATTAATTTTGAAATTGAATGATAATTAAACCGATCATTAAGGAGTTAGAAACGTTTCAAACAAATTAGTTTTTTTAAGAAATTTAAAATTATGAGAAAATGACATGTGGCAAAATGAATATGGTGATGACATGTGGCTTTGAGTTACTTATTTATTAGGATAGGATATATATATATATATCTTATCATAATAAATAAGTAACTCAAAGCCACATGTCATCTCCTTATTGAATTTGCCACATGTCATTTTAATATAATTTTAAATTTCTTAAAAAAACTAATTGGTTTGAAATGTTTATAACTCCTTAATGATCGGATTAATTATCATTCAATTTCAAAATTAATTGTTATCATTCAATTTCAAAATTTATTGTTTTTTAATATCATATTATTTTTTAATGTGTAGAATGATTTGGGAGAAAATAAAGAGGCAATTGACGTCATAATATTTTGAAGAACGATTCAAATCATAATAGTGAATTTGATTTTAGTACCGGTGACATTCTCATAATCAATTATATTTATCAAAATATAAAGTCGTAATAGTAAAAATCAAAAGCAAGATGTCACGATACACAAACAAGTTTCTTATGTAAAATTATTGATGTTTAGATATTCTTAATTAACAATTTTTTTGTATCATCCCGTGTAATACACGGGTTTCACAACTAGTATATATATATATATATATATATATATATATATATATATATATATATATATATATATATATATATATATATATATATATTAGGAAAACAAGAAAACTACAATGAGAATAATGAAATTATATGATGATTGCCATTTTTTTGTATCTTCATATTGGACTATTTTTTCAAATGTTTGCAACAGCTTATACCTGAAACCCAATGTTACAGTACAAGCCATTTCATATTGTTTTTATGAATTCTTTGGGTAGTTGTACTTGTTGATAATAAAATCTTGAATTTAATTGCCTTACTGGGAAAATGTATAACTCTTAATATGAGTACCATATCATTAAACATACTTGTTTATTTAAGGGTGAAATTATATGATAATTGTCATTTGTTTGCTTTTGAGGCTACGAAGTTGAGAAATTTTCAACCTACAATTTATCTTCGATAGAGACGAAAAAAAAGAAAGAACCAAAGAAAGGAGGTGGCAGTCTTTGTTTTGCGTCAGGTTCCATATCAAAACAATAAAAAAAAAATATGTTATGTTAATACCAAATCATCTACTAATTATACATTTTATCTAAATTTTTAGAAAAATGTCTAAAAAACATGAAAACATGTTATTATAGGGTCAAAGTGTTCAAATTATGAAAATTTTGTTATTGTAAAAATAAAGAATCAACCCCTAGAAAAATACAAAATTGAAAAAAAAAATCCAACAAATTACACATTTAACAACTTTTTCTAACTTCAGCAACCTTGAGTAATGAATAACTGCCACCTTTAAAAAAACAATAAAAAGTTTTAAAAAAATTGTTATTGTGGTCAAATCAGAAAAATGTGTTAAAGTTAAATAAAAACCACCTTTAAAAAATAATAATAAGTTAGAAAAACGAGGTTATTGTGAGCAAATCAGAAAAATGTGTTGGAAGAAGTTTGATTACTTTAGTAGAAAAAATGTTACACTATCATAGTAACTTGTAGAACCGGAACCTATATATCCGGATACAATGGGCCAAGATGGTGATGGTGGATGTTTTTTTCAAAATAAGATGTCTTTCGACAGAAGAAATAATATATAAATGGCTAAAATGCAAAATGAACAAAATATGGTACCTTCTATGTTTATAACCTTTAAGGAATCACTAGAATATTGGGGATTTTCTCATGTTTGGTGAATATTTGTGGAATTTAATCTTTATATTATTTTTGGGAAGTGATTTGTATACAATACTTATTATCCACATACAATAATTTATGTTTTAGAGGGTTTGTACTATTTGCAAAAAAGGTATTAAATTGTTGTGTATGGATAACTATTGTTGTGCACAAATCACTCCCCATTGTTTTTTGTTGGGATTATTTGATTGTGATGAATATTGACATGTGGTGTTCATTTTTATGCTAATATGCTTGAAAATATGTATGGATTTCAACATTAAAAGGTGCCAGGACAGGAAAAACATCTGAAACACGAATCAAATTAGCAGATTTCAATATTAAAAACATCTAAAACTTGAATCACAGGTTCACCATCATTCTACAAAATGCTAAAATTGCACAAACCAAACTGCATTCACTGCTACAATTTCATAAATAATCAGATCAAATACCATCACTCTTTCTTCCTGGAATCCTTGAGTTGTCCCCTTTTTCGGATTTTGAGGCAGAAATTGAAACGCCAAGCATCAACAGCAGCCTCCGGTAACGAATAAAGCAAAGCCCAGATAACAGAGTGTGGCCAGTAAGGTGTGCATCGAGGTTCGTGCCCTAACCATCTTAACCCTGCCTTTGCATATCCGCTTGCCGATGGTACGAAAAACGAAGATCTTTTGATCGACGCCATTTTTGTTGCCACATATAATGGGACCTGTAAGCAGAAAGCAATTTACAGACTGCTACTGTATACTACTTACAATCACTAGATACTTATATACGCTTATTTTACCTGGCACTGGACATCAATGCCACTGTTCTTGTATTCGACATAGAGACACCTCGAAAATTGATCGACGTACCTAAACAAATGAACAATTTCGGCTATTAGCTCAAATCGAGATTCATAATGAAAACAAAACTTGTAAAAGGATGAAATCTGTAATGAAAAACTTACGCTTTTGTAGCGGCATAAACAGCATAAAGAGGATCAGATGGGATCACAATAGCAGCACCAGAGCCAATATTCACAATTGCACCTTTTTTTCTCTTCACCATTCCAGGTATCACAGCTTGTGTCACTTTTGTAGTTGCCTCGACATTGACTTTAATCAAATTATTCAACAATTCGTCGTCGACTTCATGGAAAAACCTAGCGTAGGGGTATGAAACCCCAGCATTATTGATCAAGATTCCAACGTCTAGCCCTTCGATTGCTTCAGTAATCTTCTTGATTCCCTCGGATAAATCACCAGAGAGATCGAAAACAACTTCTTTGATTTGGGTTTTCTCGAACTTCGATTTTATCTCAGATGAAACACCCTCTAATTTACTAGGGTTTCGACCCACCAAGATCAAGTTAAGACCTTTTTTAGCTAATTCGAATGCAAAAGCTTTACCAATGCCGTCAGTGGAGCCAGTAACAAGTGCCCATGACCCGTATTTCTTGAGATTTTTCGAAGGTCTAAAGAAATTAACATAAACCCATCTGAGGATTGAAGTCGAAGTCTTTAGGAAAGATAGAAAACCCAACACAAAAACGAAATTTAGCCATAAAGGCTGGGTTTTTAGGGTCTCCAAGAATGCGAGCACCATTTTTTTGGGAGTTTGATTTGGAAACTGGGGGAAAAGATTGGATCTAAAATATGGGTTTTGTTACTTTGCAGATCAGAGATTATAAATACGTCATAAAGTAGTAGGGCTGGTGGGGATAGTTGGAACCATAAAATCTTTGACAAGGGCCGAGTTTCGAAGCAACACATTGATTACATGGATAGCATGGCAAGTTGGATGAAGTTAAATGTGGTGGGATGCAACAATTAGTTTGTCAATTTCCTTAATTTTCGTAAATGAAATTGTTTTGCTTTAAAATTCGATTTTGCAAATGACACGTAAATAACTTATTGAAAGTCTTTAGAAAGCTTTCGAAACCGTTTTCCGAATCAATAACTATCATATAACATGATATTAAAAATTTTATATCGCTCATATAATTTGTAAAGTCTATTGAACAATATTTTTATACATTGTTTATAATTTTAGGGTGGACGGGGTCGACTCTAATGGTCGCCGTAAACACACCGTACCGACCTGAGTTGGATACCAAACTCATCGGGTTACCATCAGGCTTGGAGTTTTTGTGAGCGGAGGGTTGGTAGCCGATTTCAACCCGTTACCCAATGACTATAAATACACTCTCCCTCTCATTACAATTCAAACTATTCTTTTATTTCTTTCTAATTCCATTCCAATCCTTTCAAATATCATTCCAATCCTCTTAAATTTTTTTCCAACTTCCAAATGGAAAATCGTCGGGGTAAATTCGTCGCTTCAGGTTCAAAACAAAGAAGGAACTGTCGTAATGAAATGGGTTCTTGAAATGGCGGTGGTTCTCAACCTAATCAAATGTTGATTCCTGAAACTCAAATGCCTTTCAACCCAAATTATACGTAATACCAACAACCATTTTTTGGTTACACCCAACCCAACAACCTTATTCGATCGAATCAACGTATAATCAGTTTCAGTTACCCCCGAAATCCAAAGGCTTTTCAATACTATTTAATATTCAAACCCACAAGCATTACAATTCTGAGATGCACAATCGATATTGATGAAACCCTCCCCACTACTCAAACCAATGACGAAGCGAGTGCCAAACCATCCCAAAAACCCAACCCCTATTGGATCTAGCCTAGAAACTGAAAATGTACGTTCCAAGTACAAATCCCAGGGAAAAGGAAACTAGATCTTACAACAAAACGCCAAAAGTAAAAAAAGATGGACTAATGAAGAAAAGGCAGCTTTGGTAAAAGCTTATATTTACGTGTCAGAAGGTCGAGAAAAAGGAAACACACAAAGATTCGAGTCATTTCAGGACATAGTTCTGGAAAATTTTACGGAGCGAATGCAGAGTTTAATCATACCATTCATTAAGGTAACTCGAAGTGGATAGACATGCAACATAAAGTTAACAACTTCAATTGTATATTAAACAACAAGAAGAACCAATTAGCAAGTGGTTCATCAAATTTTGATGTGCACAACGCGTCAATACGAGATTATAGCAAACTTTACAAGCGGGACAATTTTCTACATCAAGCGGTTTGGGACGTCCTGAAGTTACATCCAAAGTGGCTAACTGTCAATTTGATTGGTGATCATTCTCCCCATCGTTCTTCCAAATGAAGCAACACTTCCGGCTCCAACAATTACACTAACTCCTCGGATACACATTTTTCTCCAACATTCAACACACGGACATATAACTACCCCAATGTTGAACCTGAAGATGTTGCTATTGTGGAACCCCCAGAAAAAAATAAGAAAAGGGAAAAACCTGAGAGCTCAATCTTCCAATACTCCTGAGATGATAAACCTTGTAAGTGTAATTGTCGACCTCAAAATTTTGTTTACAAAAGAGAATGAGGACAAATCTCTGTACCGAAAAAAGAAGCTTCGCATCATGGAGTTGGAAACCCAAAATAAAATACAGATCATGGAAGAGGAGATGCGAACAATTAAAAAAAACGTTATGAAAAAGATTTAACGCTTTTTCTTAAATCCCATTATCATTTCAATGGAGGTATTTTAAATACGGTGCTTCATCGGAATCAATAGATAGCCCAACGATATGGATGAGAGATGTAGAATTTTTAGGATTTTAATTATTAATTTTAAGTTTATTTTGTATATTTACAGTTTATTTTTAACTTATGTGTCTGTTTTTATTTATAGATATATTTTTATTTTAATTTTAGTTAAGTTTGTTTGAAATTAATTAATATTATTTTTATTTTTATTTTAAAAATTAATTGGGTTGAGTGAGATATATAGTTGGAGATTTGAGTTGGAATGGTTGAAAAATAAAGAAAAAGAGAAAACGCCTGACTTTTGGGATGGGTGGGTTGGACCCCCTCCACCCTTAGGATAGGTGGAGTGAGTGATTGATGGGGGATTGGCAGCACCGGTACCGGCGAGAAAACGAATCCGTCGATCGAGGGTTGGAGAAAGATCGATGGGTACTGCGTTGTGGAACTCGTGGCATTTGAGGCATTTATTAAAAAAAAACTTTAAATCTAAAATAAATTCTTATCCCCCACCCCTATAAATGCCCTCCTCTACCACTTCAAAAATCACACATTCCTTTTTCTCTCTTTCTCTCAATATTGAGTCTTTTTAGTCCCCCCCCCCCCCAATAAAAAATCACACATTCCTCACCAATATAAATCAAATTTTCAATTTAAATTTTAAATTGAATTTCTTCTTCAGATAATTCCGATTCATATGCCTGCAGCAAAATAGTTGATGAACCTATTGTGTACTCATCGCCATCATCTGAATCATCAAATTATGCAACTGTTTAAGCGGCAGTTGCTCAAGCTGCACTTGCAGTATATGCAGATATTGAGAAAACTGCAGAGAAGCAGACGATGGAAGATTAATTTGTTTCTAATTCAAAGTTTGGGGATCTTAATTTTAGAAATAGATTTCGGACGAGTTAAAGATTGTTTTTGCGTATTGTTCATGGCATAGAAAGAAAATTCCCATACTTTGAAACAATTTATGAAGCCAAGCTGTAATAAGGTTTCACTACATTGCCTAAATGAACATATGAGGTACGATAATTGGGGGCGGAAGCACCCCCGATTCACTGGATGAGTACTTGAATATGTCAGGACGAACATCACGTGAAAGCCTCTACAACTTTTGTTATGGTGTTATTCAGTTGTATGGTGAGGAATTCATGCACAAACCAACATCTAACGACATTCAACTATTGTACGCTGCACACGAATCCAGACATGGATTTCTTGGTATGCTGGGTAGTATTGATTGTACACATTGGTAATAGAGGAGTTGTCCAACGACTTTGTGAGGCCACTACATGAGAGGTGATCACAGGTACCCTATATTGATACTTGAATCAGTTGTGTGATAAGATTTGTGGATATGACATTCATATTTTGGTGTCGCGGTGGTAACAGCGATCTAAACGTTCTATACCAATCACCACCATTTAATGATACAGTTCTTGGAAAAGCACCAAAATGTTAATTTGTTTTGACGAGGAAGAATACAAGCATGGGTACAATCTTGCAGATGGGATATACCCTAATGGGGCCGCCTTTGTGAAATCATTTCC
Source organism: Cichorium intybus (assembly GCA_023525715.1). Lineage (NCBI taxonomy): Eukaryota > Viridiplantae > Streptophyta > Magnoliopsida > Asterales > Asteraceae > Cichorium > Cichorium intybus. The sequence continues at coordinate 1,732,032 of CM042011.1, read as the reverse complement.
ACACCTAATAACCCCAAAAAAATAAAGCCGGCCCAAGAAGCAGTAAGAAAGGACGTTGAACGAGCGTTTGGTGTACTAAAACAAAATTGGGCTATTATTAGACGGCCTGCACGGTCCATCGATATTGATTGATGTAAAGATATCATGTATGCTTGCCTTAGATTACACAACATGATCATGCAAGATGAAGGTGCTAATATATATACCAGCACATGATATCGATCTCCCCATCGAGGTAGAAATTAATGAGGATTTGATTATGGAATTACGCCATGCAGGAATTCACCAGACTTCTATCGGATCTTGTTGACCACATCGATCATACCTGCATACCTTCTTTGGATCGGTAATTTATTTAACTTATTGTATTTAGGTTTTGATTTCCCGTATGTAGATTTTTTTTAATTTTGTAATGGTGTACTTTTTAATAAAATGTTATTTGTCTTTTTATTTTAAATATAAAATTAAATGTTATTTATTATTTATTCGATTTTAATATAGAAAATATGATGTTGCATTGAGGGTTCGGAGGGTTTGATATTACACGTGGGTTGGGAGAGATAGACTCCCCCCACCCTTAGTGTGGCATTATATGGACCATATAAATAGCAAAGTTTTTTTCTTATTATCCATTTGACTAAAATTTTCATATTAACCCCTTAACTTTATTAATATATTATGTAACATCCTTAAGTTAGGGTAAAAATTTTAATAATAATAACAATGAATTATTAATAACCAATAATATAATAACCAAAAGAAGTATTATTTACTTTGTGTAAGGTTATCTGAGGGTAAAAATGGAAATTAGCCATAAGGTTCTAGAAGAAGGACTTAAGAGCAATTCTAGAAAAGAGTTATGGTGGGGAGGGACCTCTATGTAATTTCTTGAAAGTTGGGTAAGTTGGGGGGGACCTTTTTGCAATAAGTGAAAAAGTGGGGTTTTGAATGGGGAAAACCCCATTTTTCTCCCACAAGTCGATTTGAAGAAGAAGGAAATGGGGTTAGGAAAATTTGAGGAGAAATGCTAGAGGAATACTTCAATCAATCAAGCCCTAAGTAGAATTCATCACTCCATTGAAGAGTTGAGGTAAAAAAAATCTAGTTTTCTTATTGAAAACCCACCTTGGGGTGATGATCATTGGATGAACTCAAGTTTAGGGTTTAGGGGAGAGAATTTCCATGATCTTACTTCATATGTTGCTATTAAATGTCTCCAAATCCATTGTTGGGATTAATTCACTCATATGAACCCTAGTTTTTGGGGAAAACTCTAATCCATGTGAGGATCTAATAATTATGGGTCGATTGTATCTCTCAATTGTGTTATATGATGTAACGCCAAAACTTATTTTATTATGTAATTATAATAAAAAGGGCAAAATGGTCATTTTACCTCAAAAGGGTAATTTGGTCTTTTGGACAGAAAAGGACTTGTTTGGTAATAATATTTTGAGTCTTGGACTTAAAATGTTATAAAAATGTGATTTTGCCATTAAAATTTGTAAATTGTGGCCAAACTTTAAGAGGTGCAACTTCAAGGACCAAATCGCAACTTTTGGAAGTATATAAGAGAATAGTTGTGTAGAATTTTGGGAGTTACGGGAGAGTTCTTGTGGCTGATTTCTGCAGAGGATTGAAGGTTCTTGAAGGCTTGGAACTTGCAAGTTGAATTATAGCATTTACAAGGGCATAATTGGAAGATTTTGAGGTAAGTTCTTCAAGTTCTAGTTAGTTGTTCTTGATGAGTTTTGTACAACTCAAAAACTGCAATTGCAGTTATAATTGTGTAATTAAGATGGTTAGATACTTCCATTAAGTCATTATAACAAGGACTTAACTAAAGGAAATGGAAGTAAGTTGTTATATTTGGTGAAATTGAAGATTTGGGGTTGTTAGAATTAAGAACCCTAACTCTTCATATGATTGATTGAGTGGGTTTTGATGGTTAAAAACCTTGTTAAAATGTAAGGTTTTAGCCTAGGAACAAACCCCAAGCGATTAAGAACAGAAATAAGTACTTAATGGACCAAATCTGCAAGCTACAGTGCATAAATCGCGACTGGCCAGGGGACCTGCACTGCCGCTAGGCGCAGTGCGCCCCAGAGCCAGGCGGGGTGCGCCCAGGCGCAGTGCGCCCTCCGAGCAGAGGCCAGGCAGGGGATCAAAAACGCTAACTTTTGCTTGGCTTGTCCGATTTAGCTCAAATTTGAACCATAGGCTCGTTATGGTCTAAAAAGTTTGGGAAAATTTTCATATCGAGTTTTCGACCCCTCGGGGGCACTGTAGACCGATCCGAATGCCTCGGTGAATAGTAAAATTCATATAAAGTTAGTAAACGGAAAGTTTATTAACTAGGCATTGTTTATAACAATATTATATTGAACTCTATTGTATTATAGTTAATTGGAATGGTTATTAACCTATAATCGTTTTGATAATAAATGGAATTATAGGTACGGGACAAAATCCTACGGGTTTCATTTCAAGGCAAGGAACAACAAACGCTAGTTGTAGCAAACCTTCAGGTGAGTAATCTCACTCGTGATTGATGTGACAATGATAAATGAGCAGCTGCGGATTGAGAACAGTTTTGGGGACGAAAAATGACGAATTTATGATATGATATGACAAGACCAGATAAACCGTGAGTCTTTTATAGACAAGAACGGAACTGTGAGTCAATATATCTATGTAAACTGTTATATAGACAACAGCGGGCTAACCCGTGAGTCTAGGCAACAGCGGGCTAACCCGTGAGCCATACTTGATTTTGTATTGCATGATAGTACATAATTGACTTTGTATAGAGAATTTTGTTCTTATACATGTTATTCCTGATTTGATTACTCATTGGGCTTTATAGCTCACAGTTTTATTGATATGTCCCTGCAGGTGAGCGTGATCCCGCAAAGGGAAAAGACAAAGTCCGTGACTGAGGACTTAGCATTTGAAATAACAACCCGGCTTGAAGAATGTATAATATTTATGTATTGTACTTCGTGATACACTTGTACTCGTATTCTGTTAACTAATACCCCGTACTTATGGTTTTGTTTGTAAAATATTTAGTTTGAAAAACAAAAATTTTTGGGGTGTTTTTGGTTAATAAGTCGGGTGTTACATATGATGAGTATGAAGTGTTCTTAATGGTCTCAAGTATTGGAGGAAGGAATCTTCAATTGTATGTTACTAATGAAGGTAATGGAATTGGGAATTCCATGGTTGTAGTTAATAGAGTGAAGTATGGTGGTAACCTTGAAATGATTCAATTATGATGATCAATAGGAATTAGATGAATGAATGATTTGAGGTTTGGTGTGATGATTAGCTTAAACTCAACCTAATACATTTTATAAGTGTTAAGAGCTTAATGGAAAAGGTTCTCAATGAGTTAAGCTATGAACACTCCAATTTGGGAGTGAAATAGTGTAAATCATCCCTTGAGTATGTATTTTCGACGTTGTTAAATATTGGGAAGTGTTGGATCTTAATTTGGGTCATTGGGGATCAAAATATGTAAAAAAAATCATGCATCGAACGTGTTCACGCGACCCGCACATGGGTTTGGGCTTGATAAACGCGACCCGCGCAAATGGGCATAAAACACCAGACTTCCTGTCGTCATGTGTGGCCCACGCGAGTGTAAAGCATTGGGCCATGCGGCCCGTGTGTCTGCCCAACCCACTTTCTTATTCTTTTCAGTCTTGTGTCTTGTGGTTTAGGCTTCAGGTTCCAAGGTCAAAGCCCATTTCTAGGAAACGTTTAGCTTGGGTTTCCCTTAGTTTGTGGGGTTGAACTTGTCCTAGAACTTAGAGTAATGTTGATTATCATGTTCTTATAGGAAAGGAGTAGTTGGAGCTTGAAGTGAGGAAATAGCACCATGTCCTAGTTAATCAATGAAGGTGAGTTTACTGGGAGTACACATCCTTATCACCAACTTGTATATGTGTTCAAAACTATTTTCATGCATACATATTATGAGTTATGTGCTACATGATGATTACTTATGCATTTCATGAAATGAATTACAAAGAGGTTTTCAATATAAATACTATGTTATTGTTTTATAAAGAATTTTATACATCCCAGTATGCATTCATATAGAATGAGATTGACTGTGTGAACCTTGTGATGACTAAAGACGTTTGACTGAGATAGCCACCTTAAAGACGATTTCCTCACATAGAGGGTTTGAGATAGCCACCCTCAAAAGACATTTGTGGGATTGTACCCGTCAATAGGGAACCGTATGAGGGGAGTAGCTAACCCGCATGAGGCTAGTGTGATGTCCACTAGTATTAGTTTGGCATATTGGAGGTTCAAGTGGCATGCTTTGTGCGTGTTACTTGTGAACTTAGGTAGGTGTCATCGTAGTGAGTTGGACTTATATGAGATGGACATGGGTTGGAATAGTTGCATCATGCATTGCATTGCATTTCATAACTATCAATGATTTGACTTAACTCTTATGACGTACTTGTTTTCTTAAAATTGTTGAGATAATGGGATATAGATTTAAAAAGTATTAGAAACCATTTTGGGGGTTTGTCTAGAGTGTTCGGGTTACCCCTTTCACTCTTAATGAGACAACATCGGGTAAGCTCACTAGGCATTTCAATTGCCTAACTTATTTTGATGTATACTCAAGTTGATGCTAGAAGAGTGTGACATGAGCGAGGATTTTTAGAACACAACTGGATGTGTGGCCATTTAGATTGTGTTTTGTTATCCTTATTATGATACTACCTCGCTACAACGTTTTTCCTAAACTACTTTTGTGTTTTTGGGACCTAAATTCCACAAATAATGAACTTTCCCTTTGAATAAATGGTTGAACTTTTGGAAATGAATGTATTATAATAAAGCCCTAGTGAGGGGTGTCATATTTTATTTTTATCCTATAAGTTCTCTTTTTTTACAATTTAACCTATTTTTTTACAAAGCTAATCTTTTTACAATTTTGCTAATGGGAATTTTCATGTTACATCGTCAACTTTGGTAATATCTTATTCTTTTACCCTATAACTTTCTTTTTTTATAATTTTTAGCCTAAATTTTATTTTTTATAAATGATATTTTTTCTTACAATTTTTCCGAAGCTTTAATTTTTTTCTTATATAGTTTTAAGAACTTAGTTTTTCTAATATTACTTTATTTTCAGTTTTTAACATCTTATTTTCAAGAACTCATTTCTATAAAATTACTTATTATATATATATATATATATATATATATATATATATATATATATATATATATATATATATATATATATATGAAGAATTTTAATTTTTAAAACTTAATATTTTTTCATACTTTGCTATATATTTGTTATATTGTATTTTTCAAATGAATATAATGACCGGGATGTAGTGGTTTTGCTTGTATATGTCTCAACCAAGAGAAAGAAACAAATATCCTATTTTTTATAGATATTCACGATATGTTTCCTATGGTAACTGAATTCATTAATTATGGCCAACAAACCGAACGAGCCGCAAGATATATTGGTCAAGGTATAAGTGGGATTTAGGCCACCATGGTGTCCACGCTGGAGGGCTATCACCGCGCGGGTACACCGCCCCAGTTGGGTAGGTGCCCGTGGTGAAGTCCCCACCATGGTGTTCCAACCCCACGCATGATAAGTTTCCATTTTTCATATATAACCCTAGACTTTCATCAGATTTGCAAACACCACCCCCTAACGGCAAAATAACGGCTATTTTTTAAAAAAAATTCCCCAACTATAAATACCTCTTTCTATCACATTTAAAAATCACACATTCTTTCTCATATCTCTATAAAATATAAAATTTACACATTTAAAAAATGGCTTCCATCGGAAATGAAAATATTTGTTAGGCATGGACTCAACGTGAAGAATCAGCTTTGGCAACCGTGTACATCAACGTCAACGAGGAGGTCAACGTAGGAAACAATCGTCCATTTTGGGAAATTGTGAACGAATTGTTTCACAGTATATTAGGCACAGCAGACTCTCGAGGTAGGCATCACATTTGTTACAAATGGAGGAATATGTCACTAAAATTAAGTAAATTTAACCAAATTTACTTAAACCTATCGGCAAACCAACAACCCGGTGAAACTGACGATGAGATCGTTGAGCAAGCCCTAGAACTGTATCGGGTGACACACAACACAGATTTCACGCACCTCGATGCGTGGAATGTTGTAAAAAATTCACCTAGATATCTAAGAATTTAATTATTGTATTTAGGTTTTCCCGTTTCTACAATATTAATTATCGTATTTAGGTTTTAATTTCTCGTTTTTAGGATTTTAATTATCGTGTAAGTTTTTTATTTTGTAATGTTATGTTTTTAATTAAATGTTATTTGGTTAATTAATTTTATTTATTTTAAAGAAAAAAATGAGTGGTTAGTGAGGGATTACAATTTCCTAGAATTGAAGGGGTGAGGAGTTAGTAAGTGGAAAATGAGGTGACGCCTACGTGACACTCCAACCCTTCGGGATGAGTGGTCACGTCTACTCTTGGTCTTATCCCATGATTGAAAATCGTGACAAAAACCTTCGTATGAATTAATGATAAAAGATAGAGACGAATAACTACCCAAAATCCAAAAAGAAAAAGTACTAAACCACGTAGACGAATATTCAATTACCCTTATTTATAAGTTTAAATTTGAAAGAAAATATGTATAATCAATATATTTCATTATATTAAATTTTGATTCCTTTTGATCGGTTATCTAACAACGCTATTTTAACATCTCAAATGTGAAAGAACAATTTACAAAGTTATCCTACATGGATAAGTAGCTTATATGATTTGAACATACATTTGGAATTCGGGCGATAGTTTTAAAAAATGGTAGAGTGGCCCAACTCTAGGAACACACAATCCTGCCGTAGATTTGGACATTTGGTTGATATGGAAATGGAAGGTTTAGTAGTTGGCCTACTTGTTTCATAATCAATATGTAGATATTAATTTTCTTTTTCCAGCATTTACTAGAGCTGGCCAGCGAAATGGTTTGCGTAAACGTACAGAGTAAGGCTTTGATTGGTAGGATTTTAATCTTTAAGATCTGAATTTTTAAGAGGTCTGAATTTTTAAGAGGGTCTGGATTTTTAAGATCTGAATATTTAACATACTGTTTGGTTGGAACCTCTGAATTGTTATAGTGTGGTAGGGTGGGGTTGTGTGAGTACGGTGGTGGTAGGTGGGGTGGTATGGGATGTGGTAGGATGTGGTGGGTGGGTTGTGGTGCGGTGGGTATGACTATGTGTGCCTCTTAATTTTATTCAGACATGGTTCCACCTTTTAATTTTTAAGAGCATGCTGATAGATTAAGAGACTTTTATTCAGATGCTATCAAACACACTTAATCTGAAAATTAAGAAACTGCCTCTTAATTTTTCAATTAAGAGACTATCAAACAGGGCCTAAATTTTGTTATAAATCGAAATGGGCATGGTTTATCTACGAACACTTAGACCTTAGCCATCGGTGACCCCGATCACCAAAAGGTCACCAAAAATACCTTTAAAGAAAATAAAAAATAAAATTGTGCTTGCAATCCACTCATACTAAACTTATTCTCAATCCTTTTCTATTTTTCTTTGTCATTTTTTATTTCAATCAACTTTATTTTATTAGAAATAAATGTAATATTTATTAAAATAAATAAATAAATGACACTATAATATATAAAAACAATTTATCTATAAAATGAGACCAATATTGATATGGTTTTCTTAAATTTTTTTAAACTAAATATTGGATTGGGTTGGGTTGTTGATGTGTGTAAAAGATTGTGTTTAGTTGGATTGTGTAGATAGAAGAAAAATAAATCATTATTTTAATAAATATTTAGGTTGGGTTGGGTTGCTGATGGCAATGGTCTTATTGACTTTTATTTTATAATTGATGTCTTAAATATAATATATATTATTAATATAATCATCTTATTTTTAAACAAAAAGTTTAAAGAGATTATAAGTATTAATAACACATTTTCGGTGTCCTTTGACTCGTTTGAAGCATTTGAAGCATCCAAAATCATTAACATTTTACCTTTTAGTTTTTATGTTAAATATGACTTAAGAATTGATAATTTGATCCATCCGAATAAACTTAAAAACCCAACACCCGATTTTCAACATGATAAGTAGTTGTAGTAAGCTAAGGACTATCAGGCCCAAAGCCGTACACATCAGATACTTATCCTACGCCTACGGGGGTGGCAGTGGCGGAGCCTCCAGTGGTATGGACTTATGTTGATATGTGAATTACTGTTTAGGTTTTACACAGTATGATGTCTATGTAATAAAGACTGCTAATTAGGGTTTCAGTTGTACCGTAAAAACCTTTCAAGCCGGTGAATAATAATACTTTTCCTCCAGTCATGTGGAAGTAGGTCACATTAACCGAACCACATTAAATATTGTGTCTAGTGTGTGTGATTTTATTCTCATTTTATCCCTGACATGATAGATTTTACACATTTCAACCGTTAGTTAAATAACATAACATAACTTACAATTTCCTTCACTAGTTTGATATTGTAATGTACAATTAAAAAACCTTATGAAATTAAATTTCCCTGACATGATAGATTTTACACATCTCAACCGTTAGTTAAATAACAAAACATAACTTATAATTTCCTTCATTAGTAGATAGTTTGATATTGTAGTGTACAATTAAAAAACCTTATGAAATTAAATTACGTTCATTTATTCACGAATGTAGTGGGTCGACCAATTGATAAAGCTTCTTACGGAAGCAATACACGTCTAAATGATCACCATGGAAGTAACCTTAAGTCTTAGAAATGTAATTACTACAAAACCTAACATGACAAGGACCGTATTATCATTATCCAAGGTTCCAAACAACTTGTTATGAAACAACTTGAATGTACAACCACTACTAGAAAACGTAATTACTATTCCAAGTGTCCCCTACGTCGAATGCCAATCGAAAGGCGCCATGCATCTAGAAGAGAATCAGGAGCCAATGAAGCGAAGAACCATTGAAGGGAGTGGGCCCAAAATGGCATGCAACGAGATCCGTATCCTATTTGTCGGATTGCAGCTTTCACATACTCATCAGCTGTTGGTATGAACAACGATGATTTCTCAACCAATGCAACTTGTGATGCCATTTTTGTAGATACATATAACGGCACCTAAGAACAAAATTATGTTGTGAAACTCCGTACATGAAAAACATATAAAGTAAAGAACACATCATAAATGATTTGAATTAATTTTTTTTAGAAAAAGAGAAAGAAAAAGATTATCACATACTTGACATTGAACATCTATGCCAAGAGACTTGTATTCCACGTATAAAGACCTTGACATCTGATCAACGTACCTATTATCAAATAAAAACGAGTTAAATTAAATATAAAACTTAATTATATAATATCGTTTATAAATTCTATTTTTTTTTTCCTTAGCATGTGGTCCGTTATCATATTCTTGGTTGCACCCATCAATTTCAATTGAACCAAACCAAACGTGGCCAACCCCAAACACCTTCCATGGACCCACAATTTTAATGGTTGTACCAACTCCGTTGGGCTAGCTAACTTGTGCCGCCACCATCAATTGAAAATCTTCCTATACAGTTTTTGTTTATCCTATATTAATGTAAACAACGTCTGTGAATCTGTGATTTGAACTAGACACCTTTTGTCACAATAACCTTAGGGTTTCAAGATCTTCCTTGATGCATTTTTATTGAACTTGCTTCTATGACTCACATTATCTGGTGTATGTAAAGAACTTGCTTCTATGACTCAAAACCATAACTTTTGCTCCTAGGAACATCTCCCTAGTGCATGTTCATTGACTCTTTAATTTGTGCCTTCCTTTCTGATATTGAAAAGGTAACCGAAAGAAAGAGATAGAAAGATCATCAAACATGCATGTGACCTCCGATTAGGAAAGACGAAACTTACGGGTTATTAAACGCTTCTCTAATGCATTTTTCATCGACTCTTTTGTCCCTCCCTTTTTCACTCCAAATTAACAGGTAATAGAAGGGGAGATACAAGGAAAGAAAGAAAGAGAAAAACCATCTACCAACTTACGCTTTGCTAGCAGCATAAATCGCGTAGAGAGGATGTGAAGGTACAACAATGGCAGCACCCGATCCAATATTTACAATTGCACCTCTCTTCCTCTCAACCATTCCTTCAATCACGGCCCTTGTTACCAAACTCGTACCTATCACATTCACTTTTATCAAGTTCATCCAAACTTCTTCTCCAACCTCATGAAAAAACCTAGCCGCAGGATAAGTCACTCCTACGTTATTCACCAACAACCCCACATCCAATTTTTCACTTATAATCACCTTCTGCATCTCCCTAACTCCGGCCACGACATTCTCGCCGGAAAAATCGACGTTGAAAATCTTGATCTTGGTGTTCTTGTGCACAGATATAATCTCATCTGAAACCTGTCTAAGCTTGGATAGGTTTCTACTAACCAAGATTAGGTGAAGTCCCTTTTGAGCTAGTTGGAAGGCAAACGCTTTTCCGATGCCATCGGTGGCTCCGGTGATGATAGCCCATGAACCGTAGTTCTTGAGGTTCTTGGGTGTTCGGAAGAAAGTAATGAAAACCCATTTGAAAAGAGTCAAAATGAGTTTGAAAAGAGAAAGAAAACCAAGTACAGAAATAAAGAGAAGCACTGAAAGTTGCATGATATGAGTAGGAAAGGTTTTCAGTTTACATGGTTCCACCACCGCCACCAAAGTGCCGTATTATACGTCCAAACATAGCATTACTTTTTGGAAGTCACACTTCTATTTTGTTAATTTATTATAACTATATTTTTACATATAATAAAAAATATAAATAGAGGCCGGTTAATTCACTGTAATAGTGTTTTCTCATCAAGTTTTTTTTTTATGTTATGTCGTTGCCATATCACCACTTTAAAATATTATCTAAATAGCAAAAGCTTTCAAATATGATAAATCAAACTTAATTACATTATTCTATTGCTTTTTGTATTAGTTGGTTAATTTTAATTGATTGATTATATATGAGACCCACCACAAAAATTGAAAAAGCTTATTGAAAAGTTTGTTAACAGAATGAAGGAGGAAAGTTTTTTCAAAATGAAAAAGCTTTGAAAATATAACAAAAAGAATGGGGAAAACATAACGGATAACGACCTTTTTTATAATTATTATCAAATTATAATCATTTTGTTAAACTTTAATTTTGCAAAATTAGTTTACGAATCTTCACTACAACATAAATCATCTTTAATTTGGGAATTTGGTATTGATTTAAAAATTTATATTGGCTTTATTATGTGGTTTGGTATTTAGTTTTTGATAAAACTATTTTAGCATTTTATTTTAACATTTCATTTGGGAATTTAATTAATTTTGGCAAAAACTATTTTTGGTCATTAATCATTTAATCTTACCAAATACATTTACTTTTATGAAATTAATTTTACATCTTTATTTGCTGGATTGACGAAAAACTACATTCGCAGAACTAAAGGATTTTCAATCGTCATTTTACAAAACAAATATTTGTTTTATGATTATTTGAAGAAAAACAATAATTTTCCTGTGAAATACACCATACATTTTAGTTATTATAGTTATGAACCTAGAATAATAACTAGCGTAGTTAATAGTTGGCAGAACTGGGTAGAACATGTGAACCTGTACAAGCTAATTAAAATTACATTATTGTTACCCCTTATGGTGCACACTGTCTTACATGGTATGTTGGTTTGTTTAATAGGTTCAAGATAGGAAATGGGTAGTTTTGGTATTATACCATTCTTTTACGTTTTAATGCATAATAACAAACATAATTTATTAGTTTATCTTTATGAATCTCATAACGTTTTGCATTAACGGGTAGGTTGATCTAGGTTGATGAATTATTATTTTCTCTTTTTGATTTTCATAGAATCGAAATCTTTGGCTTTGGTGTATCTTTTGTAATAAAACTATGGGTGGCACGCTTCGTACATTGCTGTGGATAATTTATGTATGTATAATTGTCAAGGCATAATTTATGATAAAATTTTAAAAAACTGGAAAACAAAACTATGCATTAAAACTGATATGTAAAAATGGAAAACATCTTCGAAAAATATGCATAAAAACAAAGACACAAAATGTTGTAAAAATTTAATGCATTTGGTAGAAAACGGGGTTAAGAAAAGATATAAAAATAGTTGTACAAAAAAATATGAAAAAATTTTGTAAAAATTTAATGCCTTTGGTAGAAAACAGGGTTAAGAAAATATATAAAAGTAGTTGTACAAAAAAATATGAAAAGTATTACGTTGTAAAAAAAAGTTAGGAATTTTTTTTTTTAAAATGTTTGACCGGATTCTTGAAAAGTAGACTATCCTAAAAACAATAAAATGAAAAAAATGAAATTGCTTGCCAAAGAAAAGCTTTTTATAAAAAAAATTAAGATTTAAAATATTGAAAAACAAATTTATAAAAAAACCCTAAAAATATATAAAAATGACAATATAAAAAAACCAAATTTGTAAAACATATTTAAAGAAAACAAAGATGTAATAAAATATACAAAAAAATAATTTAGTTTTTCAAGAAAAAAAATAAAGGTTTAAAATATACATAATAAAAGGTTGAAAAAAATTGTGGGAAATATCGTAAAAAAAAGTTGCACTGCAGGCTTAAAAAACAAAGATTTAGAATATACATAAAAAATTAAAGGAAATATAAAAAAAAGTTTGAACTAAAGACCTAAAATTAAATAAAAATTGAGAGAAAATAGTAAAAAAATTATAAGTTGATAGAATCAAATTCATTAAAAAAAAGTTAAAAGTTGGAATCAATTTATAAATAAATAAAAATAATGGACTTAGATAGGGTTTAATTTCTCAAAATAATTCCAAATTAGAAGCAAATGTGAACAAATAAATTCGTAAAAAAATTACAAATAACATTAAAATTTCGAATACAAAATGATACATGGATCGGATTAATTAAACCAAAAAGATATTAATAGGGTTTGAACACTCATGTCTTGTTGAAAACACACCATCATCAATTCAACTAGTATTAGCTTTAAATGACATACAAAGTAATAAAATAATTCAATATTTGGATCTTTTTAATTAACCCAAAATAACGTACGAAAGTTTGAACTCTTAAACTCTAATTTGGAAACCGACCATGTCGATTTTGGTTGTCATTGGCACACAAAAGATATAAAGAATATCAAAAATATTGTTTATCAAACTTTGCAGTTGTATAAGTTATATAATATCAATCCAAACTAAAAAACTCAAAACGATATTGTTTTATGCATACTTTAGTTAGTTAATTATTTGAAATTAAAATGCCTTTCAACAAATTGCGTTTGGTTTCAAGAAATGACATTCACAAATAGGGGTGCAAATGAGCCGAGCCGGCTCGTGAGCTACCCGGGACCGGTTCGATAAAAGTTCGGCTCGAGACCGATTTTAAACGAGCCCGAGCCGAGCCCGAGCTTAAATATAAGGCTCGTTTATTAAACGAGCTCGAGCCTATGTCACCAAGCTCGATTAGGCCCGCGAGCCCTAAACGAGCCTATATATATATATATATATATATATATATATATATATATATATATATATATATATATATATATATATATATATATATATATATATATATATATATATATAAAGTAAGTTGTTTGTTTTAGAATATAAGTTATTAAGTAAGTTGTTATTTTCCTGCATTCTGTAAACGAGCTTGTTAACGAGCTCGTTTAGGCTTGTTAAGAATTAAACGAGCCGAGCCGAGCCAGAGCTTAGCTTAGGTCCATAAAGCTCGTAACGAGCCGAGCCCTATATATTTCTTAACAAGCCCGAGCCGAGCTTGGTCAGGCTCGGGCTCGGGCTCGGCTCGGCTCGTTTGCACCCCTATTCACAAATCACCATTTAAAAATAAATGAAAATGCAACTACTAAAACATAGATAATAGTTTGTTAGGCAAACAAGTATAATCTAGAATCAATATGTATATTCGGGGTGTTGCCCTCCCTACTTGAGGTCGAGGGTTCAAGTCTCGTTCGAGACATAGGTGGTATTAAGGTCTAGTTTAGGAAATATGTACATTCGGGTAACATCTTAAAACTTTCGATGAAATGAGTGTTTGAGATTGCTTATTTAAAATAAATTATATTTCTTATTATAAGTGTTTATTATTTTATCGTATTAAAACGGAGCTTTAAGTAAAATGTTTGATTTAGCTTATACAACATCAAAACTTAATAAACTCATAAATTATGTTTTAGTGTTTGACAATTGGTTCTTATGTGTATAATCAGGAAATAACTAATAAAAAACTTCTTAAATAAATAAATAAGTAATAGAGATGTAGCTTATCAAAAACTGTTTATTTAAATCAATAAGTGTTAATGAAAATTTTCTATTCAAGCACTTAAACTTTTTATTATCGATGTTAAATCGCAATAAATCAATAAAACTTCAAATAAACGTCCAAATATCTCCTAAATATAGCGCTGTAAACGAACCGAACGAATACTAACGAGGCCTTGTTCATGTTCGTTCGTTTAAGTTAGCCGAACAAATGAATGAACATGAACGGATAAATGAACGAGTTTTTTTGCTCATGTTCGTTCATTTAAAAAGCTATTTTATTCATGTTAGTTCGTTTATGTTCGTGAACATACTAAACGAACATAAACAAACAAAGATAAATAAACACATTTGAACATACATGAACATAAATGAACACATAATATTATAATGTAATCAAATACAATTGAACATATATGAACATAAAAGGAACTTAAATGAACAAACATAAATGAACGTAAATGAACAACATAAACGAACGTTCACAAACATAATTGAACGAACGTGATCATTGTTCATGTTCGTTCATTTAACTAAATGAACGAGAATTTGTGTTCATGTTCATTCATTTATTAAATAAACAAACTTCCCGTCGAACAGATCACAAACAGTTCGCCGAACGTTCAGTTCGTTTACAGCCCTACCTAAATATATAACAGAACTCCAAAACCACTATAAAACCCAAAAACCATAAGAAAACATATTTTTTAATCTAGAAACTGTCTTTTTACTTTAATTTTTGTTCCAATTAGACAAAATCCGAACCGAAGCTTTGTTTCCCTTTAACTTTTCTCATTAGATGCCAAAATGGTAGAACTTTGGGTGAGCAATAAATACCAAACTTGCTACATTTATTATTTACATAAAAATTAGGTGGTTTTAAAAAGTGAAAAGTTTTCTAGCTACCTATACCAATTGTTGCTGTTCAAAAAATAAAACCACCCCATTTAGCTTGGTACCGCTAAACAATATAATTTGTTGCAAAAATATACGAAATAAATCCAAATCATATTTACAAATGTTTTTGTCGTCCAATTAGGGGTGAGTATCGGGCGGTTTTGCGGTTTCGCGGGTTAAACGGTTCAGTTATACGGTTTGGAGATGAAGACCAAACCGACCGTAAACCGAACCACTCAAAAGCGGGTTATTCGGTTTGCGGTTTGTTCGGGTACGGTTTGGGCGGGTACGGTTTGGTTTAAACCATTTAAGCAAGGATCAGAAAATCAAATTCACGACCTAAAGACTTAAAATCAAAATGAGATTGGAACTAACATTGATGCAAAACGGTTCACTGATAAGGAAATCATATTCACAGGATCGATAAGGACAATATCAGAAAATCAGATTCACATGATCGATAATGAACATAGTAACACAGTAACACATTAAACTCAAAATCAGATTCAGGAAATTCACAGGATCGATAATAAACACAGTAACACATTAAACTCAAAATCAAAAATCAGATTCAGGAAATCAGATGGAAACAAGGTTCGACTTCACAACATTTTAAGTTATCATAAAATAAAATCTCAACCATTTTCCTTATGTTTTCCTGTTCAAGTCTTTTAAACTAAGCTTACACTAGATAGAAAAATATATTTATTATTCACAATCTTGAATAGCGTATATAAAGCAATACTACTATATTAACTTGTATCTCGTGTTCTCGTGCCTCACTACAAAAAGCATTTAGTACAAAGAAACCCCGTGGTCCAACAATACATGCTTTCAAGTAGCTAGCTTAATAAAAGTCACGATGCTAACCTAATGTCGCAATTGCTAAAGGTCCCAAAAAGATATAACTTGTACTGTGTGTGCATTAAAAGTTTGTACGATGCTCAGCAAGGCGTTATATACAGAGTTTTTTTATAGAACCATTCGTATACATTGTCATTACGAAGTACGAACATTTACCTAAACCTGCAAGTACAAACTCAAAATAATAAGCATGAATTATATTCTAAATAAATTAATTAAATGGAACTTATAGTTACATAACTTTTTTTTTTTTTTCAAAATTTACGGGAGCAAAATGACTGAAAGGCCCTTGTATTTTTTTATACAATTATATACCTCTTTCTTTTGATTATTTGGGTTTGAAATGCGCCATATAACGCCCCCTATTAAATTATTAATTGCATGAGAAGCCATGGGCACGAAAAGGCTAGAAGACAAAATCGTGGCATATCCATATGCAAGTCCAACAAACGTGGCCCTGAATTTAACATTAAATTCATAAACTTGAATGTCATTTTAAATTTAAAAAATAATTAATTAAATCAAAAGTTAAAGTAAATGCTACCATATTGCAAAGGAAAACTTTCGACCATTCCCTAAATGCAAAATCCCAAATAAGGCGGCGACCGCTGTGGCACTCGCGAAATTAATTCCTAAAACTGGAAGCAATGCACCACGAAATAGGAGTTCCTGTGAAATATAAAAAATTTAGTTTCAATTTTTTTTTTTTTTTTTATGATTAAAAAAAATAGCTTCCAAGTTTCTATATTCTGACCTCGCTAATGCCAGGAAGAAATGCCACAAATGCATAATCTAGTGGCTCTAGTGATGTTAGAACCTACATGATTTTACACTAAATAAAATTTAAAAATGCAAAAAAGTAGCAATGTATTTTCGTTAATGTGTTTATTATAGTATTATACTTCAATTTTTCCTATTACAAATTTCCATTTCTAAAAATCTATCCATTTGTAGCAATGTTATCCAAAATTCCATATACAAAGCAATTTTCACTGCTAAAATCTGGGTAGATTTTTCGAATATAACATAGTACAATATTATAATAGAAAGAAATGAAAGTAGGATGCTATAATAGACAACCTGTCGATTGGATGCCTCACTAGACTCGGCAAAATCAGACCATGTCTTGAGTAGTAAGAACCGAGAAGACGAGATGAGTACGACTAAACCCGCAACCAATTGCAAATGCCACATCTCAAAATTAACTGTACCCACAAAAATCTTGTGAGTAATTCTGTTTTGTGGGTCCCATCTTAGTTAACGGGACACACAATCAGAAATTTAAACAAACTAAAAATGTTATATTTTAAATTGACTAAACAAAACTCTACATGATATTTCTGAAGAGTAATCAACTATTGGCCATCCTTGTGACGATGCCAAATGAGAGCCCTATAAAAAGATGTTGATATTGTTACTAATTATTTTAACTCTATATTTTAATAAAATTATAATATTTTACCTCTCGAATTATTACGCCCGCAACGGCTATTAAACCAGAAGTCACTGTGCATGCCTGTAGAACTGAATTTCTTGAAGCAATAGGAATTGAAGGCTGTGAATCCAAATTATTAATAGAATCAGTTGGAGAAGGTTTATCCGCAGGTCCATTGGGCTCATCTGGTGGACCTTCGATTAGCTGTGGGTTCACAATCTTCTGTACTTCTTTTGCTTTCTTCAATCGTTTAGGTGAGCTTTTACTCGCATAAACCCTTGTTTTACCTTGAAATCCCTGTGAGATGGAAAAGAGGAATAATAAGAAACATATAGTTAGCCAAAAATGTAACAATTAAGCAAACCGAACGTTCAGTGAACCGTTCGTAAACTGTTCGGCGGGAAGTTTGTTTATGTTCGTTTATTTAATAAATGAACGAACATGAACATATATTCTTGTTCGTTTAGTTGAAGGAACGAACATGAACAATAGTCTTGTTCGTTCAGTTATGTTCGTGAAGGTTCGTTTATGTTGTTTGTTTACGTTCGTTTATGTTTGTTCATTTAAGTTTCTTTTATGTTCATATATGTTCAATTGTATTTGATTACATTACAATATTATATGTTAGTTTATGTTCATATATGTTCAATTGTGTTTGTTTATCTCTGTTCGTTTATGTTTGTTCGTTTAGCATGTTCCCGAACATAAACGAACGAACATGAACAAGATACTTTGTTAAACGAACGAACATGAACAAGAAAACTCGTTCGTGTTCATTCGTTTGTTCGGCTAAGTTAAACGAACGAACATGAACAAGCACCTATTCGTGTTCGTTCGGTTCGTTTAGTTTACAGCCCTAGTAGTATATGACACCGATGAGATAAATTTGTAAAAACTAAAAACATACCGCAAAGAATTTGGTGGGTAGAATACTTTGAAAGCATGGGAGTTCATACTTCCTACCTAATAAAAACACGAAAAGTGAAAAGGTAAACAATTTCGTCAACAGTTGTTGCTTCACTAAAAATAACAGAACCTAATTCCTAGCTGAAACTACATCCAACGTATGGATTCTGCAAGGGTAGACTCATGTATGCATCCTACTTCCTAGCCCTAAAGTCAAATATACACACACAAGGTTCTACATCTGTGGTGTCATCAATTAAATCGAATTAAATATGAAAAAGTGCAAAAACACAACAGAAAGAACACAAGGCAACAATGAAAAGTGGGTCTGCGTTTGTGTAACTTCGTTCTTCATCAAAATTCAGGGGAGAAACAAGAACGAATTTGAATCCCATTTGAAATTGCAAACGAGTGAACGATTATTAGGGAAAGTTACAGAATTATACCAATGAAAAGCACTGAATCGACGCTTTCTGCAAGAAGAAACGATTAGAATGAAATGGGAAGAGTTGAAGTACCTAAATGGGGATAAGGCGAAGATGGTAAATCGCTGGGTTTGATTCTACACCAACAATCCATTGCGAGATAACCCATAACTCATCGGTTAATTTTGCAGCTATAAAAACCCAATTCTTGCAAAGAAAGAGATAGAGATAACTTCCAATTCCACCTATAAATCCTTGTGTTTTGATATTCATTTGAAGTATGAGGTGAGGGAAATACGGTTAAGGAAAAGGTTAATATAATAATTGTGTTATTTTTTGGATTTTGAGTTCTGTAGGTTTGTTGCGTTTGGTAATTATCAAATTTTGATTTTCACTTTCATTGTTCTATTGAACTCTTTATCACTATGTTCCCGAATAGTAATAAAAAGAAGTGAATGGAATTGATAATGAAAAAAAAAATTGATTTCTTTCCGATTCAGAAGAAGACAGATACAAAATAAAAGTGACTGATAAAAAATAAGACTTAAATATAATTTTTCTTATTTTTCCTTTTCACTAGAAAACACATAAAATATTTATTTTTCTTTTAATTTTTTTCTAACTCGAAAACACGAATATATAACTTTATGTTTCATTCTTTTCTCTCCTTTCCTTTTCTCTCTTCTTTTCTTTCTATGTTAAAACTAGAGAACTAAACATAAGGTTCAATGCATTGAAGACTATCAAAGGTTGCGGAGTACTAAAGGTTTTGATTATGTATGTTCTCTTTACCGGCATCTATTTAGGCATATTTGCCTAATTTATGCCGCTCGTTGCTTTATGTTTGATTGTTACTATCAGCTTTTATTCACCTGCACTATTTATTGAAGGTGGTGTATTTTTTTCCTTTCTTTGAACGGCGTGTCACCTCAAAGTCGAACATAAGACCTCTCTATTTGAAGAATTATGTTTATCTCAAGTAATTAACACCAAGTCATATTGATGATTGTTCGAATGTCTTGTATTAGAAACAACCTTTGTATCATCGGGTGAAGATAAAAGTGTCATAAATCCTCATAGTGTCATGGGGGCCATCTGTGTAGAAACCCGCTCCTAAAATGAGGGTATTGACTAATTTCAACAAAATGAAGGTGGCTAGGGGACCTGTCCCGAATACCCTGTTTGGTCTCAAAATAAGTGCCTTCAATGTTTTTATAAAGTAGAAATATTGACCATTAAGATGTTTGCAACTTCACATGAATTATATTTATAATATACAATGTTCAACAAGATAAACAAAGTAAATCAATGACAATGAGGGAATTTGGAAGAGAGACGTGTAGGAAAAAGAGATTTCAAGAGCGGGGTTGGAGAAACTTTCCTCGTACCGTTTCACCCCGTCAACATCCCTTAATGGAAACAAGATCGTCTACATCTTACCTCCATTTATCCCAATCATATGAGATTTAGGTATTGTTATTGTTAATATCAACGAAACAATATTGTTCATTATTATCGTCTTAGCCATCATGTTACCAACACCATCGTACTTTTTTTGTTTTTCACGAAACCGTTTTAGCGATAATTCCTTATCACCAAACTCTATATACATTCTAATGATCGGTGTATTCCTCGTCTCTCTTACATTTTGTAACACGAATTCTCTAACATTGTCATTTTACATTATATTAGATATTCATAGTACATAAAGAAAACGCCATCTGGATGATCTTTCGGGAGATTATTGATGTAGAGGTAAAAGTGCACCAAATCCTCGTCCGCAACAAGATCCGCATCCATGACTTCGTCATCACACGTCAAAACCCACAAATCCCGTGACTTTACTCTCTTTAAGTTACCTCGACAAAACGGACAAGATGCCGACCTCATATTCCTATAAACACAAACAACACCACAAGTTTATTTACTTAATTGGTGTTTTTCAACTTAATACAGAAAGAACAACTTAATGACCAAAGTTTGAGAAAAGGTTTTCCCCGTTAAGTCTAACTTTTTACAAAATTTACACAAAAGTCTTTTTTTTTCTTTCTATTTCCCCAAGTGTCATCAGTTTCTCAATTAATTTTTAGAAAATTTGTGGCATACCAGTCTCGATAGCAGTTGATGCACATTGCATGGCAGCAATTGGGCAAGACAATCTTGGTACAAGGTTCTAAGCAAATCCCGCATTCATCTTCTCTTTCCAAATCAAGATTCGAGAATCCAACTTGGTTTTCCGGTTTCTTTTGGTCAGATATCTCTATCCTCGAGCTTACTCCTGTAGAACCACTACTGTCGTCTTGATAATCGAGCTCCACTAAGTCACAGTGTAGTCTTCTCAAAGATGGCAGTATCACAGCTGCATTCAGCGGTTTCAAATCAGAAAACAAAAACGAAAACAATATATTGAAATTCTTATGATGGATTCAAATGCTAAAACGGTAGGTATAGCTACAATCACAAACCATAGAAGTCGTTTATGGTTGCCTTTCTTCCACGTCTAGAAATCTTCGGTCTTCCATCTGTATATACCTGCAAGTAAAGACCCAGTATTAAAAATAAGAGCTTAGAAACAACCATGAAAGCTGATAAATTGTTAAACCACGTAAAAGATTCAGGATTCAAGAACCGACCTTGTAGACAAGAACATGAACAAGGTTCAAGTATCTTGGCAAGAGACAAGTGCAAGAGGAATCAATCCATTGTAGCAAGAACATAACAAGAGGTGCCAATTCGTTGTAGACTAGTTTCATTTGAAATCTCGCACCATCTTTAGCTCTTGGAATCGCAGCTGCCCTGCAAATCCAACATGAATCCACACAAAAACAATCAGAAAACTGAAAAGATACGATTTTTCATTTCTTCCAATTTAATGCCTCAACGACGGGAAAATAGAAAATAATTCATTGATCAAATCATAAAGATGCTAAAGTATTCGATGGATTTGTTCGAGCGATTATCATATAGTGTAGGTTACGAGTCTAGAGCTTGTTCTTGCGGATGTCCATCGGTTGACCGGTCAACAAAAGTTTTACTAGAAAAACGTGGATAAAGCTGCTAAGTTTGTTTTTAAGCCAAAGAAGGTACATTGAAAGTCATTTCATGTTGCAAGAAATAAATTCCCAAAAGAGTTTTGTTGATTGCTTAGTTTTTGTCGGAAATCCCTCAAAGATTAAACATTTATACATCCAGAATCACATAAAAGATCTTCCAAGATTTTCAGTTCCCAGAACCTAACCAAATTAGCAAACTTGCAGCTAACAAGATGACTTTTTTTTTTTTTTTTTTAACGGCAAATATATCCTACTCCTATTCCTAAACTACTCATTGTTATGTTAGTGTCAGGGTTTGAACCCATGACCCACACAAATTACCAATCTTGCTGCTAGCAAGATGACTGATGATAAAAAACAACACAGATTACGCAAAACTATTTTGAGAAAACAAAAATAAAATCAAAACCCACATCGAGAATCGAATGAACTGGGATGACAAGAAGCTTACAGAGCATTGGCATGTTGTATATCAGCCTCAAGAACCTTCAGAGATTCCTCATACGAGCATCTCCCAAGTGAGTAATACACCATATCCATCTTCTTAAACAAAACTCAAACATATGACCTTATTCAAACAGTATATATATATATATATATATATACACAAACGTGTGTGTGTGAATCAATTTCTTTGTTTTCTCAGAAGCATTAAAGGTGGACCTCTTCTTCTTCACAGAAAATTTAATGGTCTAGGCTTGGTTCTAACTTCTAAAGAAGAGAAAAGATTAAAAGGAAACAGACAACAATGGGGGGAAAAGAGAAGGAAAAATTGTCTTTTGTTGTATCTTTCTTGAAATGGGCGGCTTCGAGTTGGATAGTTATTGATGGCAATTAATGAATCCGAAAGAAATTTGTTGAGGGGAAAAGATTGCAATTTTGATCAGATAGGGGTTTGTTGGTTTTGGTGGGTTTGTTAAAAGATGCTTTGGTGTTATCTTATTGAAAACAGGGACAATTGTAAAAAATCAAGAAGATGGATAGTTATTTTATGTCATTGCTTTTTATTGAAAAAGGGACAATTGTAAAAAATTAATATACTTTTATCGTTTTAATAATTTATATATAACATATTTAGGGTTATGAACTAGATCTATTTGCTAAATTCACCATAAATGGAAGTGATCTAATCTTAATATAATATTTTAAACTTCTGTGAAAAAATATCATCAAACTTGCAAAAAAAGCACATTTAATTAGTGAATTAGTATTCTTCACTTAAAAAAGATATCGCAACGTAACTCTTAAGTTCGTTTAATTTGTGAATACATATAGTTGATTGGTGAATTAGACCAAGAGGAGCCGTAACCCCTTGGTGTGAGAGGTTAAAGTGTCACGTAGGCGTCACCTCACATTTCCTTCATTAACCCCTCACCCCTTAAATTTTAGGAAATTGTATCCCCTCACTACCCCTCATTTATATATATATATATATATATATATATATATATATATATATATATATATATATATATATATATATATATATATATATATATATATATATATATATATATATATATATATATATATGAGAGTAAGAAAGAGAAAAGAGAGGAGAGTTTCCCTTACCTTCCCCTCCGGTGTTCCAACCTCACACTTCTCAACCCTTCACATTCACCACACCAAGTGGGATAGTGTTCCCATGCGGTGTGGTGCAGTATCGAATGCAGCCACCTTCACCCATTGGGAGCACAAAAAAAGTTTCTCATTAAAAAAATATTTTTAAATTTTAATTTAAAATTAATTCTATGTAAAAAAATTTATTGGGGGCGCCTCCCCCATTGGTTATACCTTGGGTCCGCCACTAGTGTAGTGAAGCCACGTCAAACACCGCACATATCACTTGGTCCGCTCCTCTTGGTCTTAGCATTGTCCAATTAAAAATGATCTCGCAACATAACTCTTATATGTAAATATTGTATCCGTCCGGTTTAAAATTTAAATATCGTATTTATCCTTATTTAAATCTTGAAATATCGTGTTCATCCAAATTTTGATTTTAAACATTTTTTATAATTTTATAATCTATTCTCATATTTAATAATCATTTTAATATAAATAAAAAAACTAGATGGACCACTTTGCCCTTAACTTTTGAAATAAATTAAAATGACCATATCACCTCTTCCATCCCTAGCCCTTTTGAGAAACTACGACTAGACATATTGCAGCAATTGATAACATGTTCACGCATCACCAACCTGGTCGCCTTCCTCCAGCATTCAATTGGAAATGGTCTGCCTTCCTCGTTGCCTTCAACGTGTGTTCCATCATTCAATCTAATTTCAAGTTCTAACATCCTAACCGATAATCTCTTTCTCTTATAACCCATCTACTGACACATAGACGATGATCACAACCCCGACAATGATGAAGATCTAATTTCAAGTACTAACATCCCTAACCGGTAATCTCTTTCTCTTTTAACCCATCGACTGGAAAAGGTCAATAATTCATTGGTGATTACTTTTGCAGGCCGTCGACTAATTTGACTCCCAAGTGCCAAACATCTAATTTGACGCCCAAATTTAGACTTCAAAAAGAAGAACAACAAGTACAGGAACAGACCTGACATGACTTGTTGATGGTGAACTTTGTACAAAACATTGTATCCTATGTGACAATTGTAAAAATTTAGTCAACAAAAGTCAACTGCAACCAAACAAAGAGTACATTAATCCATATGTTGAAAAATAAATTCCACGACTCTTACGATGTATTATTGGATAATATAATACTACGCCCGCTATTCCAAATCAATTATCAGGTAAACGTTATAAATACAATCAATAAGACTACACTGGAATGATAGTTTTCTCGCAATTTCTTAAAAATCTCAACTTCCGGAATCAAGAAAACCTACACTTAGATAACTCCTGATTTCACTAGGCATTTCGGAATCCCATCCGATTCGGAAACACACCTGGAAGTACTCAAGTTCGGAATAGAGTTCCGAAGTTGATTTTCAAATCTTAACATCTGGTTCGGAACTCGTCCCCTTTCTGAACAACTTTCGGAACCTCATCCATTATTCTGAAACACTCTCAGAACTTCACCCACTTCCTGAACAATTTTCGGAACCCTGGATTCGGAACAATAGTTTTCGGACTCTCTCAAATGCAGATCCTCAATTCTGACTCCGGAACTCCAAGTTCGGAGCCCCCCTCGACTTTGGAATGGCCAAGCTCGGAACAGCCACTTATTTCGGAACTATACTCGGAAGGTGCTCGAGTTCTGAACGGAATTTAGAGACCAACCCTCCGATTGTAGCTTCCGATTCAGAATAGGGTTTTGCTGAACCATATCCACTTGCTGAACATGCTTCAGAACTCACCATTTTTGGACTCACCATTTTCGGAGCCCACCATTTTAGCATGCAGCATCTATCTTATAAGAGAAGGACATCATTCTTTTCTCTACCCTCATCAACTGATGATGCTAGTTCCCAACGCACGTCACTCAAATCACAAAGTCAAATGCTACAAAGTACAGCTATGACTAAGTGATGTGACTTAAAGTTTAACTAACTACTCATTTAACCAGTTTTCCATCCCATTAGACACAAACACCCACAATTCTCTCTCAACTTACTCTCAACTCTCGACTCTCACCACTCCTTCACCAAACTTCGGCCTCACCAGCACCACCACGAACCGCCACCTTCAGCTACCTTTCCAAGTGTAAAACATCTTATTTTTGGTAAGTTGTTTCCTTTGGTTATTCTAAACGTTAAAACACAGATTTTAATTCGTTTACACACACTAACATCTCGTAAAAACCGTTGGGTTTTATCTTTGTCCGAAGGTCTTTGAGTTCCGAAAACCCAAGCCTTCGTCCCTGCCGTCGATCTTCTGAAACCTCACTCATTTTCACGACAGAAACACGCTACAAGGGTGAGTTCATACCCCTCCTTTTCACTTTTTCAGCAACTTTAGAGGAGAATACAAGAAATTATGTTATAAATATTGTTTTACGCAAGTTTACATGTGTTTATATGATGTGACAAATGATTTACACAAACTTACAACTATTAACTAGGATAAAAACATTTTGACTTGGAACATGGTTCAGACCTAGACATTATAAATATTATGATACATTTAAGTGGTGTGAAATATACCAAACCATAGTATTTTGTGTAAAATACCAAATCCGAAACAAGTTATTTCATTATATCCGTAAAACACGTTCATTACGACGGAAAATACTAAAGATGAACTATCATAGGAATAGTTTATGATTACTTGGATTTCTACGACATTTCGAACAATACAAAGTCTATTATATAGAAATATATGATTATTATATATTACAACGTTATTTTGGGAAATAAAATAACGACGAAAACAAAAGGGTATTTCTTAATAAATAAACGTAAACAAGTTGATATTACATACATTTTTGTGAGACGGGTATTCATAGTACTTTTTCAGTACTCACACTATAAGTCCTGACATTTATAACCAGAGTCTCGGTAAGAGAGCGTGATATTTGTGTATAGATCTATACGGGATTGGCAACCCCGCACCTGAGCTGTTAGCTACAGCTAGACCGGCAGGTATGAGGTGACAAATGTCTAACAGTCCGACGCCTGAAGAACGTCGAAGCAGGCCTACATGGTTACAGTATGGTTATAGGACGTCTCACATGGAAGAACAATCAACTTTATACATTTGTTTACGTAGAAACATATATCTTCAACAACGTTACACTACAATTTACATTACATTTTTAGTCTGTGGGTTTTAAGACTTGAACAATTTTTTTTAAATAAGAAAATATTGGGTTTTCTTGGGTTTTTCAATACTACATTTTACAAAAAATGGATTTTCTCATACAAAATACTTATGAACTCACCAACTTAATTGTTGAAACTTTTCAACTACTTGTATTATCAGGAAATCAGTAAGTAAGTTTTCAAGCGATGACGAAGGGACGCTACGACGTCATAACTATATATTTTTGAATCATCTATAATTGTAATGGAAATAACAACATTGAACTTATGTAACTTTTACAATTATGTTATGATGGTTGCGATTGATTGGATTCATTTTTACTTGACATTGTTATGATATCGTTCATGAAGTCATCCACCCTCGAACGTTTCCGCCAACACGGTTTGGGGGTGTGACATCCTATGATATGCCGAAGCACGTACAGTTCTTCCCAATTCGTTGGTGATTACTTATGCAGAATGTTTGAAGAGAGCATTTGCATCGATCTTGCAATTCATCAATCAAGGTAATAGCAGTTTCTTTAAACCAAAAATTCTTTATTCTCGTTGCTATTTCTGATAATATGCGAAAGTATAGGGTTTTGATTTGATGGATGTTGGGAAAGAACTCAACTGCTACGTGAGTTTAGAACCATGTAATCACTTTGGAGGTGAACGCAACCTGAAAGTGACAAGGGTTGTGATGTGTAACGTGATATGAATTGCGATGATTGTTGTGACAATAAATAGGGAATTTTGATTGCTGCAATTCCCAAGAAAAAAAGACTTTGACAATTCTCAAGAAACGTGTATCGATTCCTGCAATGCGTGAAATCGGTATACCTTCTTGTTCCAAAGTTGAAGACGAACACATACGAGTTTTCTAATTACGTGATCAGACATAAAGGGTTAGGAAAGGGTTTTATTTTTAGGGACAAAGTGGTCCATCTAGTTTTTATTTACATTAAAATGATTATTAAATATGAGAATAGATTATAAAATTTTAAAAAAATGTTTAAAATTAAAATTTGGGTAAATACGATATTTCGAGAGTTAAAGAAAGATAAATATGATATTTAGATTTTAGACCGGACGAATACGGTATTTTCATGTTTAACAAGGGTATACACGAAATTCGCCCATTTGTGAATACATTTTACGATTCTCTATAGAAAAATCTCAATATTTTTGAGAAATTAACGAAAAAGTCTCAAATTAATTTTTTTGAACAGAAAATCCCAGAAAACTAGTAAAATTATTCAATTTTACCCTTTTTCTACCGGCTACCGGCAGAAAATGGCGAAATTGGATACTTTTTCCGGTTTTCTAGGCTTTTCTATTCAAAAAGATTATTTTAGGACTTTTCATTAATTTCCCCAAAATATCGAGACTTTTATGAAGAAAATCCTATAAAGTAAATATTGAGCAACTTTTGGATTAAAACCTACATATGTGATATCTTGTATATACAAATTTAAATACAAGGTAATCGAGCCAATGATTGTGTAAAACAAAATAATATAAATATTGCATTATTTGTTAATCTAATGTGATCATCCTTTGTTTTATTTTGCTAGAAAATGATGTGAAACTAACATTTCTTCCTTCCTTTTATACCAAGAATGTTCCACAAGGATGTGAAATTAGGTGGAATCTGATCAAAACTAAAAACATATTTGCCAATTAGAAAGGTCAATGAGATATGTAACCACTTTTGCGTCTGAATTCCAACTAACAATATAAATGACATACTTCACTTCAATTCATGATTAACTCTCGATTTCAAGCTAAAACTAATATCTTATTATAATTAGTATGTATCAAAAAGGAAACTAAGTGAAATTTCAGGCTAAATAGGGTTGATTCATTTAACCTACACTTTTAACTGTTTTGAAACTTTCTCCCTCAAGATGAAGTATTTGTATTCCCCACCCACATAACCAAACATACAGACAACAAAGACAGTAAATTAACCATTTATTTTTTGTATAAAGTCATATATACAAAAATTATTATCAAATTAAGAAAATTGATTAAACATTACATTAAGCTTATTAAAGAAACAATAAAATGTATTGTGAACGAGAAGATCTGAAATGCAGGATAACAAACTTTATGCTAAAATCGACACAACAAGTCGAGGAGACCAACCAATCACTTGAATGCCATTAGGGAAAACTCCGGATCAGTACATTCGGATAAACTACGCAGAACCGAGTAACACCGAATACCGCTTTGATTTGAAAGTTGGAACACATAATCGTATGGTATAGATGAAATTTGTTTGAATTTGGGCCAGTACCGGTTTGAGTTCGATATTTAGTGTGTAATACTTATCCCTGCTATGATAATCTAGGCATATACTTTAGATATCCATATATATTTTTCTTCAGAAGAATCCCGATATTTTAGAGAAATTAACGAAAAAGTCTTAAAATAATTTTTTAAACTAGAAAGGCTATGAAACTGAAAAAAGTATTTAATTTCGTCATTTTCTACCGTAGCCGGTAGAAAAAGAGCGAAATTGAATAATTTTACTAGTTTTCTGGACTTTTCTGTTAAAAAAATTATTTTGAGACTTTTTTCATTAATTTTTCCAAAATATCGAGACGTTTCTATAATAAATGACAATAATTTAATTATTTTTTCTTTATATATATATATATATATATATATATATATATATATATATATATATATATATATATATATATATATATATATATATATATATATATATATATATATATATATATATATATATATCAAAATGTTAACAACGTAATTTATTCGATATATTCGATACATGAATATTTACCAAGTTAATAAATATTACGGAAGAGATGAATGCCTACATCACGATTGCTAACAAAACCAAAAGAAGTTATTACTCTATTAATTAAATAGCGTAATATTTGTGTTTTGTGTAACGTTTTTGTGTGACGCGGTTTATTGTGGATCCGACTTTTTTTTCCGGGTAATGTTTGGGTAGTCCACCGCCCCATATCTTCCACCGCTTTGTATCTAATAGGAGAAATACAGGTCTTCCATTATCTCTCCCCAAACCTTCCACCGCCCCGTCTATATCTCTATCCCCGTCTCTCTCTACATGCGTAACCCTAGCCGCCCCGCTCCAACTCTTCGATACTTCCCAGGGTTACCGTCGATGCCCTGTGACACATCCCGTTTGAAGAATGGCGAATGGCGAGTCGCGAGGAGGATTTTTCGTTCTTTGGAACACCTCTCGATTGATTTATTTTCACAACCAATTTCGCGATTTTGCCTGTCGATAGGGTCGGATATTCCACAAGATGTTGTTATCCCGTCGGATTCTTCGTGGAAGGTCTTGGAATGTCGGCAGGAGCTGCTTGTGTTACCTCACTCCGACACCTTCAATACCGGTGGTCGCCACTGAGTTAAAGCCTTCTACAATCACCCAATTTTCAACCGCAGCTCCGACTTTTGCAAAGTCAAAGTTTGACTGCTCTTACAAGGTTAATAATTTGGAACTACTTGATTTTGATCGGTATTAACCCAGGTTATTTCTCCTTATCATACTTGGGTAAGATAGGATCGACATATTCAATGATAATCATAACTGTACAATGAATCATAGATTACGAACTGTATAACCTAGAACTTCAAACAAAACTTTCATCGAACACTTGGAAGGCATGCAAACATAGATAAGAAACAAAAACTAACGAATTAGGATGAAAGAATTAGAAATATTGCAAGTACAGAGCTTTACATTGAGGTGATGCTTGAGGGTTTTGGGATTGCATCACGATGAGCTTCAGGTATAATATCATATTCTTTCTGATAAAATAGTGTTCATTTTTTTATATTATTTTGCAGGGTTGCTGCTTGAAATGCTCAAATCAGTCTCATTGATCAAGTTGGAAGGTATGCTCATATATTTATAGCACAAAATATTTACTTTCGTGTAGTTTTTGCTATTTCAATTTTGAAAAGATCATCATTTGAATGTAAACACTTTACTGGTATATTACAGGTACTCATCATGGATAAGGTTACTGTTAAAGTTATGTCATCTGCATGCAAAATGACAGATATCACGGATCAAGGAGTTTCATGTAAGCGTAAAAAATTGTCAATCCTTGTGTTGCATATCTCAATTTGCTGAAATTGTAAATATTAATTTTTCTTAAATTGGAATTTTAATTATTTATTTTCAAACTAAAGTGTCTGTTTTTTTCTCTACAGTGGTGGAAGACCTCTTCAAGAGAAGGCAGCCTATGCCTTCTATAGATGTCATTTTTTTATTTAACCAATCAAAGAGAAGTATAGCCCACATTTTTATTATGTTCCATTTTCCATTTTGCATTTAGTTGTTTTGATACCACTTAAGTTCCATTATGTTCCATTTTCCATTTTGCATTTACCTTGACAGATGAACTATAGATATTGCACATCGTCTTGAGATGGTGCGCATTATGTTACAAAAGCTGCACTGCAATGTTTTTATGCTTTCTTACAGAGGGTATGGTGCTAGCGATGGCTTTCCTTCTGAACAAGGAATCACCATCGTACAGGTTTGCTTTCTATCAGACACCATTACATCATTTTCCCCCTTTTCTATACCGTTTTTCACTAGGCTGCTTTAGATCACCTGAGTCAAAGAACAGATATAAACACTTCTCAAATAGTAGTATTCAGAAGGTCTCTTGGTGGGGCAGTTGGTGCTGTGGTTACCAAAAATAATCCAGATAAGGTATATTTTAAACTTCAAAGTTTAAACTTTTAGACTTAGTCATGTTAATATCATTGTACTTTACAATTACAGGTGGCAGCATTGATATTGGAGAATACTTTTACTTCAATTTTAGACATGGCTGGAGTTATCTTACCTTTCTTGAAGTACTTTATTGGAGTAAGTTCAAGCACCTCTAAAAACCAAAAATTTCTTAATTTTGTTGTACGGTCTCAATGGAGCACTATAGATGTAATTGGCCAGGTATTATTTGGTATACATTAAAAATTTTAAAGATTTATGTGTTAATATCTTATACATCAAAAAGTTTAAATAATCGTTTTAAACTCTGAATAATTCCATCAACAAGTGTCAATGGATTCGCAAATTGATAATCCTGTTTCTACATTCAATCTGATTTTGTAACGTATGTAGGTGGGAACTTGCTTCAACTCTCAAATAATCTATCCCAAAATTTGAATCCGCTGGTGTGAAGCTAATTGCTATCGGCATTGGTGAACCTAAAAAAGCTCAAATCTTTGCTGAAAGGGTATTCGTTTCTTTGTTTGCTAATCTTTATATGCTTTTCAATTACTAATCTTTTCAAATTTACTGAATTTGTTTTTCAAATATTATCTAAAAATCATAGCTACCATTTCAGAGTTAAGTATAATGAATGAAATTACATGAACCAAAATCTTAATAACCGAAAGCTAATATTATTCATGAACAAAGTTTTGTAAATTAACTTGGAATTGGTAGCTGGTATTCCTAAAATGGCCACTGAGTTGACATGTAAAACCCTAAAAGATTTATATACTATCTGTATCTCACAGTCACTGTATCATTAATCTCATTCTAGATGCTTTTTGCTAAATGTTTAGTAATTATATTATTTTAATTTAAATGCAGGAGCTTTGCTTCAAGTGGCGTTTATTTGGAACTTGGAAGATTCATATAGTAAAATCTATTCAACCATATTAGACTTTAGAAACTTTTATATATTGATATCTAACAAACATATTGTTTGTAGGTACTCAATTTCCTTCATTTAGAAGAACACTTGGGAGTCAGAATGTGCCAGGTCAACTTTCATTTCATTTAATAGTATCATGAAGTAAACATTTGAAAATTATAATTTCAAAATTTTGTAGTTAACAACAAGTGCTAACAAGCATCCGTGTTTTTAGCATACTCAATAGATTTTTTAAAGGAAAATGGTGAAGTTGTATCTTGTATGCATATGTTTTGTTTATAACCGAATCTTTTACCTTCTTATGGTTTCAGTAGTATCTGGTTGGGAGAATGACAAAGAAGCTGCAATTTTACGCATTGGATATGTATGTCCTCAAGCTCCATCTAAAACCCCGATTTGAAGAGGAATCCACCATCACAGATTTGATTCAGAATAAAGAATTCCCTTATAATTCCCAATTTAATTCCTCACACCTCCGTTAATGGCCTTCTGAATCTCAATTTGTATATTAGGTATTTGATTTAGGTTTTATCATGTGTCTAGGTTCTGGAGTTAAGGGGCCAAAAGCTTGACAATAGTCTTCTTGAAATTGCTCAAAGAGATTATTCTCCTACATTCAACCAACCAGCATTTCATCTACGTGCAAAGGAAGGTTTGTTGACTACTAAAGTCTTAAGTTTAATATCCCAATTGATATATTTATGTTAATATTTTATAAAAATATCTGCAGCACGAGTTGAAATAGGAGATTTTGTTGAGTATGATCTTGACAATGAGGATGAAGATTGGCTTCAAGATTTCAACAAAGAAAGACTGATCCTTCCAGCTGAAAAGTAATTCCTGTTTATGCTTCTTTCATTCATGTGATTTTTATTTTATAATTTGTGCAGATTTGATATTATTTTATTTAAGTTAGAAGTATTGGATCATAATTTTGTAGGGTTTGATTGTTAAATCCTGACTGGATTGACTTCAGCATTTCAAGAAGCCGTGGGCCCATGATCATGACCCTAATTGTTTTTGAGGATATTGATGCAACTTTATATGAAGACCGTGGTTTTATTTCTACTATTCAACAGTTAGCATATATGAACTTTAGATTGAAGTAGGTGCAAGATTTTTTAAACTAACTTCCATAGCGGTTTAATTTGATAACAGTTGTGGGGCGTTTGCAAACACAACAATTCTATCTAGCTTTCTAATAACATGGCGTACAAAAAACATGGCGTACAAATTTAAGTACAATTATTTTTACCGATTAAAATCATTAGATGAATCTGCACTATGAAAATCGAGGGTAGTAATGTCCTTGGTAAACTTCAAATAACATGTCGTACAAATTTAGGTGAACCGGGGCGTTTGCAAATACAACAGATTCTTGGTAATGTAAGTTCAAATCTTTATTTTTATTTATTTATTTATTTACTAACTCAACTATTCAACATCTGATTTTACTTTTTTAACATTGTGTAGCAGCCCATCACACATAAAGAAGTTGAATTGAAAGCAATTAAGGTGCCGTCTGTCATCATCTAAGGAAAACCCTTCACTGTAAGTACTATTTTTACTAATAATAATTAGCTTATTTTCACATCAACAGTTGCTAACACACGACAGAGTACGCTTATGTCTTTAGCATTTATCCGGACCCGTGGTCCAACAATTCCGAACCCGTGCGGAGCACGGGGACCCACTAGTTGTCTATTAAATTATGTAAAATTTCTTTTAGATTAAACAATGAAGAATAAGTTTTTTATTTATTGGTCAAGAATAATTCAATATGAGATTAATCAATTGATAGAAGAATATGTCATCCATTCGATATTAGAGTGCTATACACCACCACATTTAATATTTAATTAATATACTATGATTCCTACTAACAGAGGAGGAGAGTCATTAAAAAAGCGAGTACTTTTGATTTTTCTACACCAACCAACCATAAACTATTCTTAAATAAAAATCCATCATCTTTACTTTTTGCATGAGTAAGTTATAAATTATATGTTATATAAAACCTTAAGCGTACATTTGAATGGACTATTTCTTATAGGGGTGAACACAATATACAATATGCTTTTCATATAGTTCTTTTATTACCATATCTAACACACTAAGCATTTGTAAAAAGTGCATAAAAAGCATTTTGACCGGTCCAGTTATTACGGTTATGTTTGGATCTCTACTTAAATTAATTGATTCTCACCCAATCATTTAACCATAACTCAAGCTAACCGGCCATTATATATTGTCAGCACTAAACTAAATATTAAGATATCGAAAATATCATGTGTTACAATGCTATAATGTGACCCCATAAGGCCTGCTAAACAAGTGCCAAAGGTCATACCATCATTACACACAACAACATTGAGGCACACATCCATATGGCTTGATCGAACCCTTTTGTGAGGTCTTTGACATGTATAAATTATATACATAATTTTCTTTTTGTATGTACAATATCATTTTTCATAAAGTTCCAGCAACATTGCTTTATTGTGGAGAAAGTAAACATGAACACATGACTCTTATACCAAGCTAATGGATCTATGTGTCATTAATTTACTGCAACTATAACTAAACTACAAGAGGGGGGGGGGGGGGGGGGTTGATGTGTATATCTTTTGTGATGATTAACAACCAAACAAGAGGATCTAAAATTAGAATCTCTCTATCAAAGGTGCACTCCAAATCAACAATCCTAAAAAGCAAGCAAACAATTCATTGTTTCTTGAACAAGAAGTAAAGACCGAAAACCTAAGTGTTTGTCTATCTTCGACATGAGAGAGAAAGAGATAGAGTGTGTGTGTGTGTGTGTGAAATTCTTCTCTTCGTGCAAGGATTTGGATGCCTTATATACATGCATAGACCCTAAGGCTTTCTTCATTTCCAAGAGTTGCTTAATTATGGTAAGTAAACCATCACCCTGATGGCCTAGTAGATAAGGCTTAGGACTCTTTCTCTTCCCCCATAAAGAGGTTCCAAGTTCTAATCTCACTCCCTCCCTTTCCCTATAGGGAGTGTTAGGTTTCAATCAGGGGATGGCCACTGGCCACCTCTCTACCCCCGTAGGTGATTGACCCGGACCACCCTGCTGCCAGGTGTGCGTGGGCCCCGAGGTTGCTTCATCAGGGTCATCCAAAGGATGGGTCGGGTGGGGTCCTCGGTTACCAAAAAAAAAAAAAAAAATTATGGTAGGTATTCAATCAAGATAATTAGCTTGATATAAAATTAAATTCCATAATTCAAACATTTGACTTATTACAATATAAGCTCTATCTCTTTTAGTTTCTAATTAAAACATCAAGTATTAATGAATAATAAACTACTCACTATAGTTTTTTATTACTTAGCTTTCAGATTGAGCATTGTGTTTAACTCAATAGGCATAGGTATTTATTAACAATGTCACTAATTTTTTGTGTGATTGTGCATATCTCCAAAAACTTATTCTTGTGTTTAAGTACAATCCTTAAGCTACATTACCATTCTATGAAGTTAGAGCCATTTAAGTTTTCCTTCTCCAACAAAGACTAGGGCGACAAATTGTTTACGGATGCAATAGTCATCTACAAGAGAATATAAAGTCCAATTTTAGTATTTTTTATATTTATCCTTTATAAAATAATAACATTTGTACCTGTAGAAAACTTAAATTTAATAAAAGCAAAGATCAGCATTGCAGCTTATTATAATGTTTTATTGATCATATAACAACAATAAGTTTAATCAGTAAGTAGTTGGTGACAATTGCGTTACAAGTGTAACTCATAGAGCTTCTACGAGACTTTAGACAAAAGTTGGTGTCCGAGTCACATATTTAGTCCCCATACTTGCATGCTTAAGTATTACCAGGGCCCTAGTTAAATAATCTAATTTAGAACTATGATTTTGGTTTAGGTCTTACCAGGGCAAAAAAAAAAGTCACCTTGTGGTTTGTAATATGTTGGGTCTGTACCACTATCCAAAATTACATTTTCAATGAGGACGAGCATTTGAACCGAAAAAAAAAAAAAAAACTAGAACTAGAACCGATTAGAATCGGATAGGGGAAGTTCATTCAAGTTACCTGTTAGCATATATTTAGTTACTTTACAAAACCTCAAACAATTTGAAGAAATAAGTATTGAGTGTGCGATGATTTGCTGCAAGTGATTTCGACAAAAACCCACCAAAATCGATTTCAGCAAAATTGCTTTCACAAACGATTACAACAAAATCATTTGTTGTTGAAATTGACTTTGATATACGATTGCAAATAGTTCAAGTCTTCAGGAAATGTGTCAATTGGGAGGCTGTGGAGGCGAATTTCACAAATCAAAGGTCAATAGATTCAGGAGAAGCGAGCATAAAAGTTGATTCACATATCGAGGTCAAGGGCTATCGTTGCCGGAGAGGAGGCGTCGATCGGTGGGTGTTGTCATTGCCTCATCGGAGGGGAGGCGTCGACCATAGAATGGGTGTAGTTGCCAGAGGAGAAGGTGTCAACCAATGGGTGTTGTCACCAAAGGTGAAACTTGGTTGTTGTGCATTGATAGAAGGAAGAGCAAGGGGTAAGATAGGTCTTTCTTCCATTCATGCTCATTAAACGATTACATCATATATTAATCATTCAAAGCCCGCTTTTTCATATACTCATTTAGGGTGTTTAAAAAAAAAAATTAAAAGATAGAAAATAAATGGACAATTTTGAAAAAAATATTTATTATTATTATTTCCGTCATTGTTTTATCCCAAAAAAATACAATGTTTTTTTAGTATTCTATTAAAATATTACTCATATATATATATATATATATATATATA
Organism: Cichorium intybus; assembly: GCA_023525715.1. Classification (NCBI taxonomy): domain Eukaryota; kingdom Viridiplantae; phylum Streptophyta; class Magnoliopsida; order Asterales; family Asteraceae; genus Cichorium; species Cichorium intybus. The sequence goes on along the minus strand of CM042011.1, from coordinate 1,694,845 downwards.
TATATATATATATATATATATATATATATATATATATATATATATATATATATATATATATATCTTTTTATGTCATTTTCTATTTTTCATCTAATTAATCAACTATTTTTTTATTAAATATCATTACTTTATTAACTAGCTTATCATTTAAAAATTATATTTCTAATTAGAAGCTAGTTTTTCAGGTGATTTGTCAAGCACCGTCTAAATTGTTGTTGCTAAATAATTGTAACGGACAAAAACTAGCAGATTAAACAAAAATAAAAGATATTGTATTCTTTTAAAATGGTTTACATTTTTTTTAAATAAAATAAAATGGCATTTTTGCATTGCTCTTAGATGTATAAAAAGAGAAATTTGGACAAAAGGGTATGATTGCTAGCTTCGTGGTTTGTTATTTTCCAGTTGTTCCTATTTTCTGTATCCAGCTTTAGCACTTTATTTACGCGGGAACGGATTGTTTGGTAGTAGCAAGTGCCAAACTTTTTGAGTTTAAAATGAACGGGTTTTAACTTGGTCGATTTATACCATTTATATTTTTGTTGCTATAAAAGGGATGGATATGATTGAGGTTAGGTTAAAAAATGTCATGGAAATAGAGGGACCATACAAACAACGGCCAAACATATCTAAAACAAAATCAATTAGGTTAATTTATATCTTAGGTAATGCATTTTGCATTATATATATATATATATATATATATATATATATATATATATATATATATATATATATATATATATATATATATATATATATATATATATATATATATATATATAAGACCAACATGAGCGGTCATCCCGTGGGTTGCGGTATCCTATGTGGCACCAAAAGCCCGCATTGATACACCATTTTCTTTGGTGAAAACCCCCCAGTCCTCCTTCACATGTGGGTTTCCAACCTCTTAGAACCCTTTTTCTCTTTCTTACTTTACATACACACATAACATATATTAACATATATATATATATATATATATATATATATATATATATATATATATATATATATATATATATATATATATATATATATATATATATATATTTGGATGTATATAAGTGATGTATGGTGAGTGTGACCATTTTCAATATTTAAAGGATAAGAGATCAGTGGGGGTTTTTTGATGTGACATTTATGTGACAATAAAACCCCTTGGTGTGAGTGGTAACTACATTGTTTAGTCTAAGGCTATGAGGAGTGCACCCAACGCAACCCGCGTGGGTCTATGTGGCACCTAGCCACTGCGTGGCACACCGCCCCCTAGCGTGGGTGGCGTGGTCGTGACTCGGCGTGGAGAAGGCAATGGCGGGCAACGTGAGGCATTCTTCTTATCTCTCTCTGTCTCTCTTATTCTTCTCTCGCTCTCTCTCTTCTTGGGCACATCAACCGGACGTGGAGACCATCTCCTCCACGGCGTGGAGGAGGGCGTGGCTGATGTGTCTGCGTGGGGAACGTGAGGCACTCCTCACCGCCTAACGTTTAACATAAAAATATCAAAATGTAAAATTTCTATTTAGTCGTCGGTAAGACACAATTATGGAATTGAATGTAAGAGTTCATTTCCTATGAATGAGAAAAAAACGTGTATGTGTTGTTTAATGAAATGAATAAACCATTCATAAAGGAATGCCATTATTAGATTTTTGGTTGTTTGTTATTCATTAGTTAGGTTTCCATTCGATAACTAATTGGAATGAAACATTGAAAAATAATTTATCTGTATTTATGTAAATAATAATAATAATAATAATATAAGAATGTGGTTAGAGGAAGGTAATGTATATGCACCCTCCATAGACTTTTGAGATATCTTCGAGTTCCAAATAAATTAGGGAAAATGAGTTATCAGGGTAACCAACTATTTGTTTTGTCCATGTTTGGTCAATTTTCTTTTTTCGTGTTTTATTTGTCATTAAGCTATTTATTTTGTTCATAATAGATATCCTTATGACCGGGAATAGTAAGTTACAGTCTAATTGACATCTATGTGGCAAATATGTGACATCTAGATGGCTTTTGAAGATAGTGAAAATGATTTATAAGGGTAACCAACTATTTGTTTTGTTCACATTTAGTCACTTTTCTTTTTTATTTTGTGCTTTATTTGCCATTAAAATATTTATATTGCTCAACCTAAATTTTTATGACCAGCAATAACAAGTATTGTCAGTTTAATAAATCAATGTCGTAATACAAGTATTACGTGAGTTGATTACTTGTATCATTACGTGTAGCAATGTCCTCAAACGGGCCATTAACCATGCTACGCGGCCGAATCCAAAAATAAAAAACTCAAATGCTTTTTTAAAAGGAAAAATGAGTTATAAGGGTAATGGTACACGTAATCAACCCACATAATACTTGTATTACGACATTTAGTGATTTAACCGACAATACTTGTTATTGTCGGTCATAAGGAATTAGGTTGAACAATATAAATAGTTAATGACAAATAAAGCACGAAAGAAAAAGAAAATGAACAAATATGAACAAAACAAATAGTTTGTTATCTTTATAGGTCATTTTTTCTACCCTCAAAAGCCACGTAAGTGCCACCTATTTGCCGTGTATTTGCTACGTAGATGTAAATTAGGCTGTAACATGATATTCCATTGTCATAAAGATGTATCATGAACAAAATAAATAGTTTAATGACAAATAAAACACGAAAAAAAAAGTAAACAAACGTAAACAAAACAAATAATTGATTATCCTAATAAGACATTTTCCCAATAAACTATGGATTTCATACGGGTTCGGAAATCGGAGATACCTAGCTACCAAAACTGTAAACTTTTTTTTTTCATTCTTTCTTACTCAAATACAATCCGATTTCTAAATGTACAAATATATTTTTGAAAATCAAAAGGAGAACCCACCTCCCGTTAACATCGCTAACAATGACCTACAACAAAAATACTTAGAAGGTGACAAAAGATACTACGATAAGAAAGAGAAGGAAGCAAAGGAAGATCAAAGATATCCCTTTCTTTTCATTTCAAAGATTACACCTTTAAGCAAACAGACAAATCCCCTTCTCTCTCTCTAAAACCCAACTTTCCGCCATTAAAACCCCTCTTTTCCTGCTGCTTAATTTCTCTTATAATCTGGTTCAAAATACAAAAGGGTTTCAGAATTAATGTATCAGAAGCAATCCCACAGCAGCACTTCTCTTTTCAGAGATTCCATTAAAACACTTGAAGCTCATATCCACCATGCCAATTCCCTGTAATTATCATCTCTGCATTTCAAGTTTTTGTTGCTTCTTTTTTTGGTTTAATCTACTTAACCTTTGTTTGTAGTGGTATTTTTGTTTGCTTATCATAATCAAGTTCGGGTTTTTGGGTTATTATCCCGTACCACTTTTGTCTTTTTCTTGATTATCATCGTTGACTGTGTGTTTTCCTTTTCACAAGTTCCTCTACTGTAGCATTCTTTTTACATATTATGTGTGTTTGCATCACGTTCATGTTACACTTTTTAGGAGTCAAATAATTACTTTTTACTTTCAAACTTTTACATCAATTCCTTACGTTTGATGCGGGAACTTTTTATTTCGTTTTAATTCACAGAGCAGCTGCTCTACCTCCAGACGATGAAGGGGATTCGGTTCGAATGAAATTATCGTACGGCACTTTTGCTCCATTATTGCTCTACTTGATCGACTGGATGGATTACAGCTGTACCGATTCTCTTCCAAGTTATCTTGGCCTTCTTCATATACTTGTATACAAGGTCACGTCTCGATTTTTCAAAAAAAGATCCCGATTCTTAATTCACATCATCTCAATAACAAAAACCCTAGTTACCGAAATGAGAAAAGCTCCGATCTTTGAATGTGCAGGTTTATGTTGATGGCATTCAAACTATGTCGTCTCAAGAAAGAAAAGCTACCCTTCGAGAATTCTATGGTATTTTGTTTTCTTTACTCTTGTGATCTTTTAAACGGATTCGAGATTGTCGTTCTTAAATTTTTGATGATTCTTGCAGCTGTTATATACCCGTCACTCAAACAACTGGAGGATTATTTGATTGAATTGAGGGACGATGATGATGACAAAAAAAACGGTTGTAAAGATGTGGATAGAGATGATGAGTGTGGGATTTGTATGGAAACTTGTGATAAAATGGCGTTACCTAATTGTGGCCATTCAATGTGCATAGGCTGCTTTCGTGATTGGTAAGATATTTGTACTTGACACATACACAATGACACTGAAACACACACACACACACACACACATGTATATATAAATAATTTTAATGCGGGTCGGGTGACTCGGGTCTGTTAACACTTTCAACATTTTTATTCTTTTAAATTTGATAAGGGCAACTGCAGGGAATAATAACGTACATATATAACAATGTGCTTTATTTTATTCCTATAATAGCAATGTATTTATAGTTTTAATACATAATAGCAGTGTACTACTTACATTGCTTTATCTATAATAGCAATGTACGTTGTTTTCTACTTATAATTGCAATGTACATTTTTTCTACCAATATGGGCAATGTACTTTATGTGTTACATATTGCTATTATCAGTATAGAAATGTAAGTATGTTGCTATTATAGGTAAGGAGTTGTTTATGCATTGCTAGTAGGTGTAAATAAATATAAGTATGTAGTTATCATGGGTTACATATTGCTATTATCGGTAAAAATATGTAAGTATGTCGCTATTATGGGTAAAGAAATGTGGTACACTACTATTATGGGTAAAATAGAAAGTGCATTACCTATATAGGTAAAAAAAATAGTAAAGTACATTGCTATTTTTATTTTTTTATTTTTTTGCAATTTTCCCTTTTATAAATAATGAAAGGGATAATCACAAAAATGACCACTTTATGATCTGAATCTCTGACATTTAGCAAGTTAACTACTTCCTTGAATAATAACTCAAAATGACCACCACTTTCGCAATTAAATCAGCTGCAAAATTCCAAAAAATTCTGAAATTGCTAAAAAAATATTAAGAATAAGATTCTGATAAAAAAATTCACTTGCAAAATTGTTCTTAAAGTAATATTTTTCAAAAAAAGTTTTCTTATAAGAATTTTTTTGGTGGTGGGAGCAACTTTGTAATTCACAACGTTGTGAAATTGTTGGTGATTTTGTGCATTTGGTAAAAAAGATGGTCAATTTGTTAGATGTCACATCATAAAGTGTTCATTTTTGTGATTATATTTATCCCAATAATGAATGTATTAAATATGAGCACAAAGAGTATACTATAAAAACAGTTATTTTGAACATAGTGATTTGGGAAGTTATAGGCATTTGAATGCATTTCATGGGACCTATTTAACATATATTGAATGAACAGGAACATGAGGTCTAAGTCATGCCCATTCTGTCGGGGAAGTTTAAAGAAGGTGCAGTCAGGAGACTTATGGGTTTTGACCAGTGAAAACGATTCGGTTGACCTCATCACATTAGCAAAACAGAATCTAAGATCCTTCTATCTTTACATCGACAGCTTGCCATTTGTTGTTCCCGACACCCATTTCTTGCTATACGAATATCTCATATGAACCCGTTAATGTAGAGCATTTGCTATTGTATAGTATATCTATCTGTATATACTCATCTTCTCAATATGTAACTAAATCATCCTTCGACTCGGCCTTTTTTTGGGACCCGAGGGCAGTAATGGAAATGGCTAAAGATTGTAGTGTTTCTTCATGGTTGCAAGGAATCATTTGTTTTTTTTTTTTTTTTTAAGAAACAAATATCTTGTTTGTTGGGTTGTAACATGAAGTTTGGTACTTTCTAGTATTGATGTTAATGGTGGAACATGGCTTGTTACATGATATCACATACCCAAAGCACAATCGTCATTTTTTTTTTTCTCTTTTCCTTCCAACATCTTTGTACCCTCTCATTCATTCACCTATAGCCAGTAGTCAAAATGACGTCAATAGTAATGCCACATTCCCATTATTGAATTATGAGTCATCAGTAAGTTTGGGGTACGGTCGAGCCTAAGAAGTTGTAGATACTGTTAGCGCACCTTTAACAAAGTTGATTCGAGCTCTATAAATAGCACCCAAGGGGTAGGGGTTCCTGATTAACAATTGCGGAGAAAAACGATTTCAGTGTAATATGGTGAAGATTTATTTGATCCCTAGAACTGACAAGCAAATGAGAAAGATGAAGAACCTGAATCACATATGTGTTTTGAACCTGGCTAGAAAGATGAAACATTGTAGGCAGGAAATATAAAACAACAGTCTTTTTCAAGAGAGGACACAAAAAGTGAAGCATGTGTTTTTTTGTCACAAAACACGACATAATTTACGATTGGCATATATTCATGTCATAAATCATTAACATTCTACATAATATGACATAAATTTTATGACAAGCTTTTTTACTGTCATAAAATTGGTGTATATCGTAATTTATCTCATTAAAGGTCTTTATTTTCAATAGTGATGATAGGATATTTTGGTTCAACTGAAAATTAAAGGAGTTGCAGGGGTCTTCGAGACCTCCAGGTTTAAGTTTTTAGGTAGAAATAGTAGACACGTCGATTCAACATTGAGAGAGAGAGAGAGAGAGAGAGAGAGAGAGAGAGAGAGAGAGAGAGAGAGAGAGAGAAAGAGAGGTGTTTGTTCTTATTTTTTAATAATTAAAAGACTAAGATAAATGGAGAAAAATATAATAAATAAATAAATAAGATATAATAGTCATTCAAATTTATAAATGACCAAATCCACAAAAGAATACTCTCTTTAGACGTCTTATACAAGTAAGAAATTTCTTGAACTGCATCCATAAAAGAATACTCTCTTTAGACGTCTTATACAAGTTAGAAATTTCTTGAACTGCATCCATAAGAAATGCGTCCATAAAATACAGCAAAACACAAGTATCAAATTTGTATATAAAATACAGCAAAACACATGGATTAATTTTGTAGTTTAGTCCACAGATAATAATCCACTTACAAATGTTGTCCCGAGATGTAATACTTCACATGGGCCGATTATGGGCCATGCTTCGTATACATCATAAAAGATGTGGACTTAAATTGTTAAATTCATATGACGTGTTTTCTACAAACCAAGAGTTTCCTCCCTCTTTATTCTTCATCCACGTATGGTTAACCATTGTCTTTGTTAAAATGTGAAAAAGAAAATGACAGAAGTATGTTGGAGACTATTTATAGTGGTTATTTTGCAGAAAGAATACAAATATAAATAACTGGGTTTTTACACTAATATCATAAGTTAGTGTCGTTTTTCATTTAACAAGTATAATGATAAAATTATAATTTCTGATTGAAAGCATCACTTAAATATTACAAAAAGGAATAAATACTACA
>CM042011.1:1665000-1685000 GCA_023525715.1 Cichorium intybus | reverse complement strand
AGATGAATCACCCCTCAGCAATCTTCTTTCCCCTGTCACCTAAACACATATAACATATCCATCTTTATGAGCTAATTAAGCTCAGTGAGAAAATTATTAAAGTTTAGAAATCAATCTAATAATTATCAAAATTTCCACAATTCAAATCACTGATCTCTATTTCAATGACTATCTCAGTCATTTGGTGTACTCAATCAAGCTCATCAATCACATTAACAAGAAATTCTCAATCTTGTTTAATTCATGTTAATTGGTGACCTCAACCAATTAAGATGTGCAATAAGTCAATTTAGTTATAATCAACTATTTATATTGAATTATAACTACTCACCTGATGTCTGTTCAGTCAGTGGTCCACCTGTGCCTCGTGTATCTCTTTCCCTTCTCTGTGTATCTGCTCAAAACAACACCTCATGTCATACTTCAATATTCTCAAAAGAATTTAACCACATCTAACTCATTAGATCAAGAATTTATAACTAACAAGATCACAATCTATGAACATCTTACACTATTTACTCATGTCTCTCAATGTATGTGGTTTCTTACTAAATCCACCGTTAAAATCCCACAACAATCACATCAAAGACTGCATATAACTTACAATAACAATCTACTAACAACACATGAGCTAATTTAAAGCATATTTTCGAGTTCAAGAATTTAGGGTTTAAGAATCTAGGGCTTAAAACCCTAAAACCACAAATCACCAACTTCAAAGCTAGAATTTAGACTCTTATAAACTTGCTACACTTTTAATTTAACTCTAACTTCATCAATTTCGTAGGTGGTCCTCAAGACCACCTAGAATCACTCCAACACAAGTATTCCACGGTTGAAACAAAGCCAAATTCAAGGGAAGTTACCTTTCAAGCTCCAAATGAAATTCCTTAACTTCAATTCACGATTTAATAGGCTTAAATCTCGACTTAGATGGCTTAGATGGCTTAGATATCGATTTCTAGGGTTTAGAGAAGGTTTTGGTTGAATTGGAAATGACCCAAATGAAGGAAACCCCGTAATTTAAAACACCCCTGATGCGCGACACGACCCGTGTAGGCTCACACGACCCGTGTGAGGCCTACAGTAAGCCGACATGAATTTTTGCAGACTCACACGACCCGTGTTGGCTCACACGACCCGTGTGAGATCCAACCTCGCCTCGGTAATTTTTGAATAAGATCTACACGACCCGTGTGAAGCTACACGACCCGTGTAGGTCTGAAAAAGGTTACTGCTTTGTTTCCAAGCCTTTCTACACGACCTGTGTGGCCATACACGACCCGTGTAGCTCTGATTTGACCTTTTACAAGTTCAAACTTTTCTCAAATGGGTTTTTAACCATCCTAACTCATATAGCAACCTATTTAATCTTAATTACACTAAGATTAACACAAAATCTATATAATTTAATAATACGGTATTACAAAACCTCTCTTTCTTTCTCTCTCTCTCTCTCTCTCTCTCTCTCTCTCTCTCTCTCCTCTTCTATATCTCGATTTCAACAGTAAACCCCAATAACAGTTGCCTAATAGACCAAGAATAATCAGTCTGCCTCCATATCATAATGTCTGACTCCCTACCTCTGCTATTCTTTGATTAGAGTATGTTGTCTATGGTATTCTCCGATTCGACTTTGCCGCCTGTCATCTTCTCCGATTCGACTACACCGGATATTATGTTCTCCAATTTGCCCCTGTATGACTAGGCTAACATTCATCTTCTTCTTCGTTTCAGATTCTTCCTCGGCCTTAGAATCAACACACGATTCAAGCTTCAAGTTCAGTTTAGTTTCATCTCTGACTCAGAGTCAACACACGACTTAATAATATTCCTTTCAGATTCAAAATTTGTTAGATTCATTTCAGTTTCGAAGTCGGTAATATTAAGATTCAAACTTCTACTCGATGATATTCATTTCAGTTGTTAATCTTATAACTTGACAATGACTTGGGTAGTTGGGTAATATTCATTTCAGCGTATGTATCGATTCAAGATTTAATATTGATTTCAACTTTTTCTCCAATTCAGGATTGACATACGGTTCGGTAAGATTCCATCCTACAATGTAAGAACCCGCGAAAAAGTCAAAAAGGGTAAAACCGTCTTTTGTCGTATTGTACGACTATTATGTGTAATAATTTGTATTTGTAAAATAATACAATGAGAAATAAAGGTAATGTCGCCAGATTTTTAGTGCAAAAACAATGGCGGCTAATTCCAAGTCGTGTACTGGATAAATTTGCTCATGAGGTTTCAGCTGTCGAGACGAATACGCAATTACTCGCCCCCTTTGCATTAAGACACATCCAAGACCGATTTGTGATGCATCGGTATAAAGGACAAAGTCTTCCACACCTTGAGGCAAAGCTAACACCGGAGCTTCGCATAACGCCTGTCTCAGTTTTTCAAAAGCTCCCTGTTGTGCTTCAGCCCAGATAAACTTCTCTGTCTTTCTGGTCAGCTTTGTTAAAGGCAATGCAATACTCGAAAATTTCTCAATAAATCGTCGATAATAGCCAGCTAGTCCCAAAAAGCTCCGAACCTAAGTCGGATTTTTGGGTGGTGCCCAACTCATCACTGCTTCTATCTTGGTAGGGTCCACTTTAACTCCTTCTCTGTTTATCACATGACCAAGAAACTGGATCTCTTGCATCCAAAACTCGCACTTTGAAAATTTTGCATACAATTTTTCTTTACGAAGAAGATTTAAAATCAACTGTAAATGTTGCTTATGTTCCTCCCGGCTCTTAGAATAAATTAAGATATCGTCAATAGACACTATTACGAACTTGTCCAAAAATGGATGACAAGCTCGATTCATCAGATCCATAAAAACCGCTGGGGCATTCGTCAAACCGAACGGCATTACTAAAAACTCATAATGACCGTACCGGGTGCGAAATGCTGTCTTCGGGACGTCAGATTCTCTTACTCTTAACTGATGATATCCCGATCTCAAATCAATTTTTGAAAAATATAACGCTCCCTCCAATTGATCGAACAAATCGTCTATTCTTGGTAAGGGATAACGATTCTTCACAGTGATCTTGTTTAACTCACGATAGTCTATGCACATACGCATAGAACCATCCTTCTTTCGAACAAACAGTATCGGCGCACCCCACGGAGACGAACTCGGACGAATAAAACCGCGATCCAAAAGTTCTTGTAGTTGTTTCTTTAACTCCTCCATCTCAGATGGCGCCAATCGATAGGGTGCTCGAGCTATCGGTTTCGCTCCAGGAACTAAATCGATAACAAACTCCAATTGACGATTTGGCGGTAAGCCCGGAATATCGTCAGGAAAAACATCAGCAAAATCTCTCACTATCTCAACATCCTTCACAACGGGATGTTCGGTTTCAATTGGGGCAACATGTGTCATAAACAAAAGAGCACCTCTTTCGGTATACCTTCGCGCTCTCGCGAAAGATACAACCGGAATATGTTGAAAGCGACGTTCGCCTCGTATTAACGTCTGAGACCCGCTTGGAGTTCTCACAGAAATAATCTTTCCGTGACAATCCATATTTGCCCTATTATTATCTAACCAGTCCATTCCAACTATTACATCAAACGTACGAGTAGTTATCGACTTCAAATCAATAAGGAAAGAAATCCCATTGATTTCAAGCCGACAATTTGTATACTGAGTATTCACTATAACATCTCTCCCGTCAGCAATATCAACTATTAGGCTCTCACTCATTTTAGACACAGTTACATTAATTCGAGACGCGAAAGGTACGGATATGAAAGAAATTGATGCACCAGAGTCAAACACCGTACGAGCTCGAAGAGAGTTCAGGCTAAAAATATCTGTAATCACATCTGGTCGCTCTCTAGCCTCCTCCACGGTCATCTGGAAAGCTCGAGTTCTAACATTCCCACCGCCTCTATCTCGTCTATCGCCCCGATTATCACCTCATCCCGCCTTCGGAGTCTCGCGACGTGAATCAGTTCTCGGTTTTGGGCAATCCGGGCGAATATGACCACTTTCCCCACAATTGAAACACACACGATTTTTCTCCAAACAATCTCGAGCCATATGCCCTGTCTTCCCGCATTGATAACACATAAGAGACGGGGTGCTCGTATCACAATTTCCAGCATGTTTTCTACGACATTTTTCACACCACTTGTTCTTAGTTTTTCTTGGATCACTTTGATATTGATAACTCGGAACTGGCTGCCTTTGAGAACTACCTTCGGGTCTTCCTTCCCATTTCCTCTTCTGGCCTCCGCTTCCTTGGTCCCCCTTTCTTTCACTATCATGCCTCTGCAGTTCTTTCTCTCGAGATTTAGCTGCCTCAACAATCTGCTGATAAGTTGTAAAACTGGAACTCTGTAAAAACTCTCGTATCTGAGTCCTCAGTCCCCACAGATACCTATCAATCTTCCTTTCTTCCGTATCCACCTGATGAGCAGCAAATCTTGCTTTTTCGTTGAACTCTGTGGTATACTCCTGTACCGACCGCGTTCCCTGCTGCAGTCTCAGAAAATCTTCTTCCAAACTTTTCATCGCAGTATTTGAACAATATTCCTTCATAAACTTCATTTTGAACTCCTCCCACGTCGGTTCTGGTTCCAATCCTTTCTCTATATCAAGGTTTATATTCTCCCACCAGAATTGAGCATCTTTATGTAAACAATTAGTGGCATACTCAACTTTATCTTTTTCCGCACACTTACTCGTACGAAAAACTTTCTCAATATGTGTCAACCAATTTCGTGCAATAACAGGATCATCAGTACCGAAGAAATCATTCGGTTTGCATTTGCGGAACGTCTCATAACTGCAACCCTTTGGTTCACCCGACCCTCCGATTTCAGTAGGTATAGTAACCGGCTCTCTCTGTCTCTCCCCAACCACAGGTATGATAGAAGGTCGATCTCGATCATCTCTATTCGTCACCTCTGTCTGAGGTCTCACTAGAGTAGGCAATAAACTTTTAACTGCTTTTGCTACCTCTGCAGCAATCAACTCTTGTAGTGATGTTGTTAACTCAGGCGGTCTCTCGCCTTCAGACTGGCGCCCCAGTCTTTGATCTTGTGATCCCGAATGCTCATCTTAGTGATCACCTCCCTCTTTCTCCTTTCCAGAACTTATAATGAGGCTGAAAAGAAATTTAACTCGTTATAATCTCGTTTATCTCAATACTCTTTTCGTATCACATATCTTATCAAAATTCTCGAAATAACACACATACTCATAATGTGTCTTTTAAAGAATGATTACATAAGGACAAGATGAGACTTCTCTTTAATAGTTTGAGTTTAGAGTTTACTCTTTAAAGTCTAATTCACTCAAACCCTTGCTCTGATACCAACTTGTAACACCCAGTTTCTTATCTCTGGATTACACCAATAATCACTCAAAATAACCACAAGGGTTTATGGTGTAATCAAAGTTAAGCAACAGAAGTACAAGTACATATCAAAAGAACAAGTGTGTAATAAACATGTCCTAAGAACTGGGTTACAAAAGACAGTTTACAAAACTATACAAAATGTATTATGGTCTACAACTAGTTCAAAAGTCAAGTCCCATGTCCAGATGAATCACCCCTCAGCAATCTTCTTTCCCCTGTCACCTAAACACATATAACATATCCATCTTTATGAGCTAATTAAGCTCAGTGAGAAAATTATTAAAGTTTAGAAATCAATCTAATAATTATCAAAATTTCCACAATTCAAATCACTGATCTCTATTTCAATGACTATCTCAGTCATTTGGTGTACTCAATCAAGCTCATCAATCACATTAACAAGAAATTCTCAATCTTGTTTAATTCATGTTAATTGGTGACCTCAACCAATTAAGATGTGCAATAAGTCAATTTAGTTATAATCAACTATTTATATTGAATTATAACTACTCACCTGATGTCTGTTCAGTCAGTGGTCCACCTGTGCCTCGTGTATCTCTTTCCCTTCTCTGTGTATCTGCTCAAAACAACACCTCATGTCATACTTCAATATTCTCAAAAGAATTTAACCACATCTAACTCATTAGATCAAGAATTTATAACTAACAAGATCACAATCTATGAACATCTTACACTATTTACTCATGTCTCTCAATTTATGTGGTTTCTTACTAAATCCACCGTTAAAATCCCACAACAATCACATCAAAGACTGCATATAACTTACAATAACAATCTACTAACAACACATGAGCTAATTTAAATCATATTTTCAAGTTCAAGAATTTAGGGTTTAAGAATCTAGGGTTTAAAACCCTAAAACCACAAATCACCAACTTCAAAGCTAGAATTTAGACTCTTATAAACTTGCTACACTATTAATTTAACTCTAACTTCATCAATTTCGCAGGTGGTCATCAAGACCACCTAGAATCACTCCAACACAAGTATTCCACGGTTGAAACAAAGCCAAATTCAAGGGAAGTTACCTTTCAAGCTCCAAATGAAATTCCTTAACTTCAATTCACGATTTAATAGGCTTAAATCTCGACTTAGATGGCTTAGATGGCTTAGATATCGATTTCTAGGGTTTAGAGAAGGTTTTGGTTGAATTGGAAATGACCCAAATGAAGGGAAACCCGTAATTTAAAACACCCCTGATGCGCGACACGACCCGTGTAGGCTCACACGACCCGTGTGAGGCCTACAGTAAGCCGACATGAATTTTTGCAGACTCACACGACCCGTGTTGGCTCACACGACCCGTGTGAGATCCAACCTCGCCTCGGTAATTTTTGAATAAGATCTACACGACCCGTGTGAAGATATACGACCCGTGTAGGTCTGAAAAAGGTTACTGCTTTGTTTCCAAGCCTTTCTACACGACCCGTGTGGCCATACACGACCCGTGTAGCTCTGATTTGACCTTTTACAAGTTCAAACTTTTCTCAAATGGGTTTTTAACCATCCTAACTCATATAGCAACCTATTTAATCTTAATTACACTAAGATTAACACAAAATCAATATAATTTAATAATACGGTATTACAAAACCTCTCTTTCTCTCTCTCTCTCTCTCTCTCTCTCTCTCCTCTTCTATATCTCGATTTCAACAGTAAACCCCAATAACAGTTGCCTAATAGACCAAGAATAATCAGTCTGCCTCCATATCATAATGTCTGACTCCCTACCTCTGCTATTCTTTGATTAGAGTATGTTGTCTATGGTATTCTCCGATTCGACTTTGCCGCCTGTCATCTTCTCCGATTCGACTACACCGGATATTATGTTCTCCAATTTGCCCCTGTATGACTAGGCTAACATTCATCTTCTTCTTCGTTTCAGATTCTTCCTCGGCCTTAGAATCAACACACGATTCAAGCTTCAAGTTCAGTTTAGTTTCATCTCTGACTCAGGGTCAACACACGACTCGATAATATTCCTTTCAGATTCAAAATTTGTTAGATTCATTTCAGTTTCGAAGTCGGTAATATTAAGATTCAAACTTCTACTCGATGATATTCATTTCAGTTGTTAATCTTATTACTTGACAATGACTTGGGTAGTTGGGTAATATTCATTTCAGCGTATGTATCGATTCAAGATTTAATATTGATTTCAACTTTTTCTCCAATTCAGGACTGACATACGGTTCGGTAAGATTCCATCCTACAATGTAAGAACCCGCGAAAAAGTCAAAAAGGATAAAACCGTCTTTTGTCGTATTGTACGACTATTATGTGTAATAATATGTATTTGTAAAATAATACAATGAGAAATAAAAGTTTATGTGAAATTTGGAGTTTTTACCGCGTGAATAGTGAAATTTGACCAAAAAGGGCAAAATGGTCATTTGACATGAAAATGACCAAAATGTCAAGTTGGAAGTTAATGGAATATTATTGCAAGATTTTGGGTCTTAGGACCACTCTTGTGAAGAAATTAGAAGATTAGGGACCAAAATGTAATTATTTTATAAATATTAAATATAAACTAAGAGAGTTATTACTCTCATAATTCAGTAGTTTTCTCCAGAGGGTTCCAGAGAGCACGAGAGGCAGCAAGAGAGAGCAAGGAAGAAGAAGAGATCAAAGGAAAATCAAGAGAGGAATTGGAATTGGTGATTCCATAGTTGAAGAGGTAAGAAATTCCTTTGTTTTAACCTAGTTTTTGGGTATGTTCTTCATTTGGCCTTTGGAAGAAATAGAAACTGAAATTGCAGTTAGAAATCATGTGGGTTAAGTAACTAATGCTTCCAATAAGCTATTAGTTAAGAACTTAACTTAAAAACATGAAAGTAGAATGCTATTCTTGAGAATTTTCAAGTTTAGCCAAGAACTTTAATTTCTGCAATTGAGTTATTGAGGTGTTTTTAATGGCTTAAAATGTGTTATTAGTCAAGTGTTTTAGTCCTAGAACAAACCCCAGGTGATTAAGACCTAGAATAAGAGCTTAAAGCCTCAAAACTGCATGCTACAGTGCCAAATGCGACTGATCATGAGCCTGCCCAGGCGCCAGGCGCAGTGCGCCCAGGACCAGGGCGGGGTGCGCCCAGGCGCAGTGCGCCCAGGACCAGGGCGGGGTGCGCCCAGGCGCAGTGCGCCCCATACCTGGCGCAGTGCGCCTTCAGTCAGGGGCCAGACAGGGACCAAAAATGTTAAAATTTTCAAATAACTTAAACGCTAGAAACCATAGCTAGACTTATCCGATTGACCTGAAATTTTAGCCATAACCCTATAATGGTATAAGAACATGTCGGGAATGGTCAAATCCGTAATTCGACCTTGCGGAAAAGTTACTGTAGCGGCAGAGGCTAAAATCACTATTCATGCCCATGATTTTTAGAATTTGAGCTAGACTTGTCAAATGAACTCCAAATTTGAAACACAAGTCTAATATGGGATAAGATTTCATGGAAAAGAGTCGGAACTGAAATACGACCCCTCGGGGGTACTGTAGCAATATACGCGTATATCGGAGAAACCGTAAAATGAGTTTATTAATGGTTATACATTTGTTATAACCTAGAATTGAGACGTATGAGACCTTAGCACTGTAGAGTCAGTTATAGTATGTATTTATTGAGTATTTATATATATAATACATGTATAGGTGGTGCTTCAAACGTGGTTGAGCACGGAAAGGGGAAAGGAATACGAGAAGCGTAGAGACTTGTAGCAACGTCAAGGTGAGTTTTATGAGGATTTCTATAGTACATAGCAAAATATTATTTTCTGAAAAGTATGATTTCCAAATGTTTATAAATACTAAAGTTTGGAAAATAGTTTTGAAAGAAGCTCTATACAAGGGCTTAGTATTTTGATCGGGTTTTCAAAAGTATGGTTTGTACGTGTTTTGAAAGGAGTTCCTTATAGGAACTAAGATGTCAAAAGAAGTCTTGAAAGTATTTTTAGTAAAGAATTATAAAATGTTTGAGTAAGAGTTGTTTACAAATTGTGTCCCATTTTGACCAATTTGAGATGAAATGAAGTAAGAATTAAAGAAGTATGAGCCAGTTGTCCGGACTAGGATCACCCACATAATTGGGAGATCAGAAGACACTACTGGGATGGTACCTCCCGTCGCGAAGTAGTTGTCTAGCTTAGTATACCCTTGTGCTTGAATTCGTTCCAAGTCACAAAGGGGAGACAGAATGAGCAAACCGAGTGGGCAGATCTGTTCTGTCCCGCGAGGGGAGCTAGTTGAATGAATTAATTAACTTAATTCATAAGTTTCAGTTGGTCACGAGAAATGAGAAAGAAAGTCTTTTTAAAGTTTGAAAGTAAAGAAGAAAAAGTTATTTTGAGATTTATGAAATAAATCAGTTTTTAGCAATGTACTTTTGATATTTCAAGTTTTGAATAGAAAAGTTTTGGGTCTAAACCCATATTACTCACGAGACATTATGTCTCACGTATACTATGTTTTTGAAATGCTATGTACTTAGGTGAAAGGAGCGGAGGTTGCAGTCGGGACCGGTTAATGTACTGTAAGTTTAAATTATGGTATCTGTATTGAGTCTGTAATACCCCCTTGAGTTTAATTTGTAAAATAAATAAAAAAAATTTAAGTGGCTATGTTATAGTCATGAGTTGTAAAATATGATTGTAAAGTAAACTGTATTTGTATTAAAATATGGTAAAGAAAATGGGTGTTACAATTTTGGTATCAGAGCCAGGTTTAAGCGAATTAGGTTGGAATACCATCCTAGGCTTAAACTAGCAAGAGTAGTAGTAAGTTGCCTTAGTAATATAGGAGGCATAGAGTGGGTATGACTGGTATAAAAGTGCAGTCAATATAAGGAGATAACATGCTACCGCTTACGAAATACTATATAGAATTGTGTATTAAACCGATAATTTGTTTATCTATATAGTAATGGAAGGCAGAAGACAAGCCGACAGGGGTGAGGGCAGTCACACTTCTTCAAGAGGAAGTGAACCACATGTTATTCGAAACGATGAGTCTGAGCCAAACCCACCACCACCACAACCTGTCACTATGGAGGCAATTCAGTTTCTAATTGATAACTTACGAACTGAGTTGAGACAAGATGTACATAACATAATCGATGGTCGAATGGGTGAACCCAGAGCCCAATCTTCACAAGAAGTCTCTAAAAAGGCGACTGAGGAAGAAGGTAGTGGAGAAAACAGAAGGAAAGAGAAGGGCTGTTCTTTTAAGTCCTTTATGGCTTGCAAACCGCCCGGATACCATGGCAGTTTTGAGCCAAAAGTGACGATGCGATGGGTACGAGAAATTGAACAAGTGATGCAAGCAAGTAAATGTGGAGAAAAAGATCAAGTCAACTACGCCTCCCGGCAGTTGAAAGACGATGCTCTGGTGTGGTGGAACACCAAATACGATAGCTTGGGAAAATATGTGGTTTATGGCTGGTCATGGGCGGAGTTTGTCTCGTGTCTCAAAGATAAATTCTGTCCCACGCGAGATTTGGAGAAAATGAATGAAGATTTCTTAACGATAAAGAAAGGAGATATGACGGTGGATGAGTATACGAAGAAGTTTTGCGACATGTTACCTTTTGTGGGGGAGTCTTACCCCAGTGAGCGGTCTCGAATTAACCGCTATGTCCGGGGTTTGCCATGGAACTACGAGTTAGAAGTGAAGAAAGCCGAAACACTAGATGGGGCGATCAATGCTGCCCGAACGGTGGAAGATGTTAGAAAAAGAAGGAAGGAAGAAGGACCTGGTTTTGGTGACAAAAGGAAGACAGTTAGTAGTATCAGTGGGAACATAAAGAAGAAAGGGAAAATGAGTACAAGTCAGAGCCGACAGGGAAGTGTGAAAAAGTGCGAGAAATGTGGGAAAGAACATGGTGGCGAATGCCGAGCGGGATCAAATGCCTGCTTTAATTGTGGCGGATTCGGTCACAAAGTGAAAGATTGTAAAGCCAAGAAAGCCAATGAAGTGGAGTGCTTCTCATGCCATCAGATGGGACACTACAGTTTCAACTGCCCAAATAAGGGAGGAGAAACCATGGTGTCAACAGCCCAGAAGAAGACCGAACCTCAGAAAGTGAAGACCAGAGCTTTTCAGATTACCAGGGATGAAGCGAAGGAGACTCACGATGTGGTCTCAGGTATTCTATTAATCAACTCGACACCTGCATATGTCTTGTTTGATTCCGGGTCTACATATTCATTTGTGTCCCATGGGTTTGGAGCTAGATTAAAAGTCCCATTAGAATTGTTAGACCTAGTCTTTGAGGTAGAAGTGGCTGACGGGAAATTTGTGGAAGTTCAGCATATGTACCGAGACTGTGAACTTGACATCAACGGCAAGAAGTTTCGACTTAATCTCCTTCCTATTGGAATTAAGTCCTTTGATGTAATAATTGGGATGGATTGGCTTGGTGCAAATGATGCGAAGATAGCTTGTGGACAGAAGAGAGTGTCTGTTAAAACCCTTGGAGCAAAGGTGTACGTATATGGGGAAAGAAGAACGCACGTGCCAAGTATCATCAGTGTAGCTAAAGCTCGAAGATGTATCAGGAAAGGATGTGTATCTTTCCTGGCCTATGTAATGACTGAAGACAAAGTGAAACAGACATACAAAGACATAGAAGTGGTAAAAGAGTTCCCAGAAGTTTTTCCAGATGAATTGCCAGGCTTGCCACCAGAAAGGCAGGTTGAATTCAGAATAGATCTTGTTCCAGGAGCTTCCCCAATAGCACGAGCACCGTACCGGCTAGCACCAACAGAGATGAGGGAATTAATGTCCCAGTTGCAGGAGTTACTAGATAAAGGCTTTATCAGGCCTAGTTCTTCTCCGTGGGGTGCTGCAGTTCTGTTTGTGAAGAAGAAGGATGGATCAATGCGGATGTGCATTGATTATAGAGAATTGAACAAGATTACCATAAAGAACCGTTACCCGTTGCCCAGAATAGACGATTTGTTCGACCAGTTGCAAGGAGCAGATTATTTCTCAAAAATTGATTTGAGATCTGGGTATCATCAAGTCAGGGTAAAAGAAAGTGATGTAGAGAAGACGGCGTTCCGTACACGATACGGGCATTACGAGTTCTTAGTAATGCCATTTGGTCTTACTAATGCACCAGCGATCTTTATGGACTTAATGAATCGGGTCTGTAAACCATTTCTGGACCGGTTTGTGATAGTGTTCATAGATGACATTCTGATCTACTCAAAGAATGAAGAAGAGCATGCGAGCCACCTGCGGTTAGTACTTGAGACTTTGAAGCGGGAACAGCTATATGCAAAGTTCTCCAAGTGTGAGTTTTGGATGCGTGAAGTGCAGTTCCTTGGACACGTTGTTTCTATCCAAGGTATAAAAGTTGACCCAGCGAAAGTTGAAGCAGTGATGAAATGGGAGCCACCTAAGACGCCAACAGAAGTTAGAAGTTTCCTCGGTCTGGCCGGGTACTACAGGAGATTTATTCAAGATTTATCCCGTATAGCAGTGCCACTTACACGACTAACTAGGAAGGAAGAAAAATTTAGTTGGCAAGAAGAACAAGAAAGATCTTTCGCTACATTGAAAGAAAAGTTGTGTAACGCGCCTGTCCTTACATTGCCAGATGGGACGGAAGACTTTGAAGTGTACAGCGATGCCTCGCATCGGGGGCTTGGCTGTGTGTTGATGCAAAGAGGGAAAGTTATAGCATACGCTTCCAGACAGTTGAAAGACCCAGAGAAAAAGTACACAACTCACGATCTAGAACTTGCAGCGATCGTATTTGCCTTGAAGATTTGGAGACATTACTTGTATGGTACAAAGTGCAAGCTATTCACCGATCACAAAAGTTTGCAGTATGTGTTCACTCAAAAAGAGTTGAACATGAGACAGAGTAGATGGCTAGAGCTGATCAGTGATTATGATTGCGAAATTGTGTACCATCCGGGTAAAGCGAATGTAGTAGCAGATGCACTGAGTAGAAAAGTTCCTGAGAAAAGAATCAAGGCAAGATCAATGCGAATAGAACTAGTGTCCAGCATTATAGAACAGATTAAAGTAGCTCAGCAAAAAGTTGAAGAAAGTGAAGACTTAAATGATGAAAAGCTAGGAAAAGAAACCCAGTTTGAGACCAATAGTCAAGGCTTGAAGACCTTCAGAAACCGTATTTGGGTACTGAAGACAGGAGGATTGAGAAAGTTGATTTTAGAAGAATCGCATAAGTCAAAGTATTCCATACACCCAGGGAGTACCAAGACTTATCAAGATCTGAAAAGACAGTATTGGTGGCCTGGAATGAAGAAAAGAATAGCTAAGTACATCTCCAAGTGTGTCGTTTGTGCACAAGTTAAGGCGGAACATCAGGTCCCGCATGGGGATGCTCAGTCATTACACATTCCAGCCGGAAAGTGGGAAGATGTAACCATGGACTTGATTGTCGGGTTACCGAGAACAAGAAGAGGTCATGATAGTATATGGGTCATTGTGGACCGGTTGACCAAGAGTGCACTGTTTCTAGCCATAAATGAAACTACTCCAATGGAGCAGTTAGCCCGGTTGTATACAGATGAAGTGTTAAGAAGATATGGTGCACCGTTGTCTATCGTGTCAGACAGAGACCCCAGATTCACCTCTAACTTGTGGAATGCTTTACAAGAGAAAATGGGGACAAGAATTCAGCTAAGTACAGCGTATCATCCACAAACAGATGGTCAGAGTGAACGAACGATCCAGACATTAGAAGATATGCTACGGTCATGCGTAATGGAATTTAGAGGTAGTTGGGATGAACACCTACCATTAGTGGAGTTTGCATACAACAACAGCTACCATTCTAGCATTAAAATGCCACCCTTTGAGGCATTGTATGGTAGAAAGTGTAGAACTCCTTTATGCTGGTTAGAAGCGGGTGAAACTAAGCTTACAGGGCCAGAGATTGTTAGAGTAACTAATGAGAAGATTGGAGTAATTCAAGCCAACATGAAAGCCGCACAAGATCGACAGAGGAGTTACTCAAATCTAAAGAAGAGACCATATGACCTGCAAGAAGGAGATTTGGTGATGATAAAAGTGTCGCCATGGAAAGGAGTGGTCAGATTTGGCAAGAGAGGAAAACTGAGTCCAAGGTACATTGGACCATTTAAAATCTTGAAGAGGGTTGGATTACAGGCATTCAAACTGGAGTTACCACCCGAACTTAGTGGAATACATAATATTTTTCATGTATGCTACTTGAAGAAGTACTTTGGTAAAGAAGAGCTAGCAGTACCGTACACGGATTTGAGAGTAGAAACGCCTAACAAAATGATTGAAGAACCCGAAGCTATTCTAGAGATGCAAACCAAGAAGCTAAGGAACAAAGAGATTGACCTTGTACTAGTCAAGTGGAAGCATCCGTTAGGGTCGAACCTAACTTGGGAGACACTAGAAGAAATGAAGAGAAGATATCCAAATTTCACGGATTACGAAAAGATTCCGAGGACGGAATCCGCTTAAGGAGGGGTGACTGTAAGAACCCGCGAAAAAGTCAAAAAGGGTAAAACCGTCTTTTGTCGTATTGTACGACTATTATGTGTAATAATATGTATTTGTAAAATAATACAATGAGAAATAAAAGTTTATGTGAAATTTGGAGTTTTTACCGCGTGAATAGTGAAATTTGACCAAAAAGGGCAAAATGGTCATTTGACATGAAAATGACCAAATTGTCAAGAAAATGTCAAGTTGGAAGTTAATGGAATATTATTGCAAGATTTTGGGTCTTAGGACCACTCTTGTGAAGAAATTAGAAGATTAGGGACCAAAATGTAATTATTTTATAAATATTAAATATAAACTAAGAGAGTTATTACTCTCATAATTCAGAAGTTTTCTCCAGAGGGTTCCAGAGAGCACGAGAGGCAGCAAGAGAGAGCAAGGAAGAAGAAGAGATCAAAGGAAAATCAAGAGAGGAATTGGAATTGGTGATTCCATAGTTGAAGAGGTAAGAAATTCCTTTGTTTTAACCTAGTTTTTGGGTATGTTCTTCATTTGGCCTTTGGAAGAAATTGAAACTGAAATTGCAGTTAGAAATCATGTGGGTTAAGTAACTAATGCTTCCAATAAGCTATTAGTTAAGAACTTAACTTAAAAACATGAAAGTAGAATGCTATTCTTGAGAATTTTCAAGTTTAGCCAAGAACTTTAATTTCTGCAATTGAGTTATTGAGGTGTTTTTAATGGCTTAAAATGTGTTATTAGTCAAGTGTTTTAGTCCTAGAACAAACCCCAGGTGATTAAGACCTAGAATAAGAGCTTAAAGCCTCAAAACTGCATGCTACAGTGCCAAATCGCGACTGATCATGAGCCTGCCCAGGCGCCAGGCGCAGTGCGCCCAGGACCAGGGCGGGGTGCGCCCAGGCGCAGTGCGCCCCATACCTGGCGCAGTGCGCCTTCAGTCAGGGGCCAGACAGGGACCAAAAATGTTAAAATTTTCAAATAACTTAAACGCTAGAAACCATAGCTAGACTTATCTGATTGACCTGAAATTTTAGCCATAACCCTATAATGGTATAAGAACATGTCGGGAATGGTCAAATCCGTAATTCGACCTTGCGGAAAAGTTACTGTAGCGGCAGAGGCTAAAATCACTATTCATGCCCATGATTTTTAGAATTTGAGCTAGACTTGTCCAATGAACTCCAAATTTGAAACACAAGTCTAATATGGGATAAGATTTCATGGAAAAGAGTCGGAACTGAAATACGACCCCTCGGGGGGTACTGTAGCAATATACGCGTATATCGGAGAAACCATAAATGAGTTTATTAATGGTTATACATTTGTTATAACCTAGAATTGAGACGTATGAGACCTTAGCACTGTAGAGTCAGTTATAGTATGTATTTATTGAGTATTTATATATATAATACATGTATAGGTGGTGCTTCAAACGTGGTTGAGCACGGAAAGGGGAAAGGAATACGAGAAGCGTAGAGACTTGTAGCAACGTCAAGGTGAGTTTTATGAGGATTTCTATAGTACATAGCAAAATATTATTTTCTGAAAAGTATGATTTCCAAATGTTTATAAATACTAAAGTTTGGAAAATAGTTTTGAAAGAAGCTCTATACAAGGGCTTAGTATTTTGATCGGGTTTTCAAAAGTATGGTTTGTACGTGTTTTGAAAGGAGTTCCTTATAGGAACTAAGATGTCAAAAGAAGTCTTGAAAGTATTTTTAGTAAAGAATTATAAAATGTTTGAGTAAGAGTTGTTTACAAATTGTGTCCCATTTTGACCAATTTGAGATGAAATGAAGTAAGAATTAAAGAAGTATGAGCCAGTTGTCCGGACTAGGATCACCCACATAATTGGGAGATCAGAAGACACTACTGGGATGGTACCTCCCGTCGCGAAGTAGTTGTCTAGCTTAGTATACCCTTGTGCTTGAATTCGTTCCAAGTCACAAAGGGGAGACAGAATGAGCAAACCGAGTGGGCAGATCTGTTCTGTCCCGCGAGGGGAGCTAGTTGAATGAATTAATTAACTTAATTCATAAGTTTCAGTTGGTCACGAGAAATGAGAAAGAAAGTCTTTTTAAAGTTTGAAAGTAAAGAAGAAAAAGTTATTTTGAGATTTATGAAATAAATCAGTTTTTAGCAATGTACTTTTGATATTTCAAGTTTTGAATAGAAAAGTTTTGGGTCTAAACCCATATTACTCACGAGACATTATGTCTCACGTATACTATGTTTTTGAAATGCTATGTACTTAGGTGAAAGGAGCGGAGGTTGCAGTCGGGACCGGTTAATGTACTGTAAGTTTAAATTATGGTATCTGTATTGAGTCTGTAATACCCCCTTGAGTTTAATTTGTAAAATAAATAAAAAAAATTTAAGTGGCTATGTTATAGTCATGAGTTGTAAAATATGATTGTAAAGTAAACTGTATTTGTATTAAAATATGGTAAAGAAAAGGGGTGTTACATACAATGTCTTCACACGACTTTTATCGGGTTTTCAATATTTTTTTGATGAGATAGAAGATAATGCCAAAGAATCACATCAGTAAACATTTTACAAGTACTGATGATTGAATAATTTTGTTTATTTCATTCACTATTTTGATTTTATGATTATGGAGTAAAATATTATTGTGGGTTTAGTTGATTTGGTTAAATGGTCAATCAAATGGTGTTAGATTAATTAATATGAGTTTTGTGGTAACAGTTTGAAGTGAAATTGCCTAATTATTCATCGATCACAGTCAGAGATATTGTCATGTATGTAATGTTACATCGTTTTACATTACAAATCAATCCCAATGTACACATTATATCTCGAAATGTGTTCCTTGATGATTATATATGTTAGTCATTAATGATTATATATGTTATTCACTAATGATTAAACATACATATCCATTTATGATTATATGGATAGTTGTATGTCTAATTATATTCATTGATGATTATATACGTGTTAGTCATTGATGATTATATGATGTTGATTATTATATGGATAGTTGTATTTTTTGATAAATATTTGTATTTATGATTGATGATTATATGGTGTTCATTTGCTGATGATTATATCTACCATAGGGTTCATTGATGATTATATATGTTATTCGCGGGTGATTACAATATGCTTTTGTACATTTATTGGTCATTTTAAATATTTATCCTTTGTTAATTAACATGAATTTTCTTGTATTTCATTTTGGTCATTTTTACATGATTTTTTTATAATCACTATTGTCCTTATCTTTCTTGCATTTCATTTATTTTATTTTACTATTGTCCTTATATTTCTTGCATTTCATTTATTGTTTATTTTAAATATTTATACTCTATTAATTGATATGATTTTTTGTATTTATTTTGTTTGTGTATGATTTTGATTATATGACGTCTTTCAATGGTGCAGGAAAAACCATCAATTAAGGTCTATGTACATAATGCCCCTAGTGGTAATGTTGGAATGCAACACATACCTGCAAATCAAGTAAATGAAAGGGAACTTAAAGGTTGATGTTTTGAACAGGGTGCAAACAAAACTAATAAAGGGAGCTTAAAGCTTGATGTTTACATATTTATTGTTGATTAGGGTATATTAATTAATGATCAAGGGCGTATTCATTTATAATTATATGTTTATTCATTTTATAATTAAATGTGTACTTATTTATGAACAACGATGTATTAATTTCGTGGTATAATATATTTATTTATGTAATGCACTTTACTCATTTATAAATACAAAATGTGTTTTATTCATATACTTTGATTTATAAAAAAAGAAAAAAAAAATACATTTTTCGACAAAATCATATAAAATGATAATTTTATTAAAATTTGATAATAAAAAAGGAATTTATACATTATCACATCTCACTATTTTATGAATTAGTTAATTATCTTGACTTATTCATATTTAAATACATTGTAAAATTCTGTTTATGTCCCTATAAAATGATTGGTCCAGAACTCTTTTCGCGTTCTCAACATTTTAAGAGTTCTCAATTGAACCTCTCATATATATATATATATATATATATATATATATATATATATATATATATATATATATATATATATATATATATATATATATATATATATATATGTCAACCGAAATTTTTGACATAGATAATATAAGGATTTCGTACGAAGAAGTTATGCCCCTGCAAAGTCGAAAAAAATAAATAAATAAAGAGAAAAGCTGGAAATTTCAAGACTAAGAGGACTCGTCTTAGTCTTATAAAATCAAGTAAAAGTTTATAAGACTCGTCTTAGTCTTATAAAATCAAGTAAAACTTAGACTAAGAAGACTCGTCTTACTCTTAAGTCTGGAATAAGGTGCAAATATGTAAATGGATGGTTTAAGACATTTTATTTAGTCAGTATGAGATATTAGTTTGATTAGAATTTTAATTTTAAAAACATAAGGGCAAAGTTTGAAATAAAGGACTAAAGGTGAAAAGTTTATTGTGCAAACTTTGGAAATTAATATCTCAAAATCTATAAAGAATTGGGAAAAAGTCATCAAGATGACTTAGGTAATATTTGAGATAACAAAAATATAGGAAAAGGATTCGAGTTATTTGGAGTTATAACGAAGAAGTTACGACGGGTCAAAGATGACCAAAAAGTGATAAAAATGACCAGCGGGCCATGTTTGAGGGTTTATAACGTAAAATCCTTTTAGAATTAGACTTAAGTCAGTAAGAAGAAATTGTAAAACTCATTCCCACCTTTCTAAAGGTATAAAGTTTGTGAATTTTGGATGTCGTATGAAAACGTTATGCAAGTGTAAAGTTTGGGAAAAATATAGTGTGTATGTTGAAATTTTTAAGGAAAAACACTTCAGGGGCATTTTTGGAAACTTTTCGTTGACAAGTCAAAATCAGGAAATCAGAACCTGGTTTTGTGCGTATCTCACTTCTTTGGATGCGTGAATTAGAAAGGGAAAAAGAAAAGAGAGAAATCGAGAATGAAATCCACCACACAACCCGACGGTGTGTGTGTGTGTTCGGTAGTACCAGCAAGGAAGCAAAATCGAGAGAAGAAGACAGCGATTAGGGCTGATTTCAGTTGTGAGGATTCCGATTCTTAGCAAATAGAGGCGGGTGGGAAGTAACAACAGTAAGA